>JAFVLL020042938.1:0-65819 GCA_021397915.2 Tor tambroides
TCACCTCCATGCCACGCCGAATTGAGGCAGTAATTAAAGCAAAAGGAGCCCCTACCAAGTATTGAGTACATATACAGTATATGAACATACTTTCCGGAAGGCCAACAATTCACTAAAAATGTTTTTTTTTTATTGGTCTTATGAAGTATTCTAATTTGTTGAGATTGATTTGTTGAGATTTGTGAATTGGTGGGTTTTTGTTAAATGTGAGCCTAAATCATCACAATTAAAAGAACCAAAGACTTAAGCTACTTCAGTCTGTGTGCATTGAATTTATTTAATACACGAGTTTCACAGTTTGAGTTGAATTACTTAAATAAATGAACTTTTCCACGACATTCTAATTTATTGAGATGCACCTGTATTTAAATGTTTTTTCTTATGAAAATAATTTTCTCATGCCTTAAAATAGCTTGAATGTAACTCTACACCCTTGCCTCATTTTCTATATGCTGCTCTATGAATACGCAAATTAGCCCTGCCTCCACTCAGTCACACCAGCCAGGGCCTCCTGATCCACGGATAAATAATGACTGATAAAACTATGTTACTTACTTGATGATGTTGTGTCCTCAAAATGCCTTGAAGACTCATATGCAAGTTTGTGATTCCAGTTCGCGCCCGCGAGCATATGCGAGTGAAGTGCGGCTGCCAGTGCGGGAGAGGTGGGTCTGACTCTGGGCTACTTTTACACTGTTGTCGTGGGTTATTATTCAAGTTAGCGGTTCCAAATACAAATAAATAAGCGCTAACAGCACATGCCTTCATGAAAATAGTGAAAAATATCAACAGCTAGGGAAACATCTACAGAAAAATATACCGGTTTAACCTGTCTGCCTTCTCACTAAAGCCCCTGCTTCGCAGCACAGTTCACGATATGCTAATGAAAGGATGCCTTGACGTGATTGGTTATTGATTTTTTGACGTAGCAAAAAAGGGGCTGTTTCAAACCACCTTTCTGGGACTGCCTTTGGGAAAGTACAGTTTTAACCCTTGTGCGTCAATTAAAAAAGTTACACATAGGTTCAGAGGACAAAAATGTCCATGTCCAAAAACTGTCATAAAATTTGAAGCTTGGGAGTACAGACATAAGTTTGGTCTCAAAGAAGACCCTTGACAGATTATTGTTGAAGTTAAAAAAAATTGTAAAAAATTTAAACCAAAAAAGTTATAGAGGTTTAAGTTTATGAAAATGATTTATGAGCATTTTTTAATATAAAATATATTTTTTATAAAACATGTTGAACACAAATTTGCTAGAAAATCAAAGCCATAAATCTAAACAATTTGTGTTCCAGATCTGAGGTTGATATCTCAAAAAAATGAGCTTTTAGTAAGATTTTGTTTGGGTGCAGTACCAAACTTTTCCCATTAGATTCCAGCAAAGCTCCGCTAGCACACACAGTGATGGGATTTGCGATTTGCAGTATAGTATAATTTCTCTCTCGCAAACATTACAGGTGCACACACACATTCATTTTTTTATACACTATGCAAACCGCACTCTGACATCCATACCAAAATACCCACACAATTATAGCTGCATAATTTATCCAACTGGCTCTATAATACAGCAAAAGCAGAAAACAGGAAAAATGTGAGTATTTGCTTTATGGGCCAAACCTGAGAAAATGGCACCATCTGGTAAATTTTTAAAAAAAAATTAATTTTGAAGCCTTGCCAAGAGAATGAAAGCCTGTTAACAAATAGTGAAATGAAGTGATGTGTGGCAACCCATAATCAGAATTTGTGCTCTGCATTTAATCCATCCAAGTGTGCACACACACACTCAGAGCAGTGAGCAGCCATATTGTTGCGGTGCCCAGGGAGCAGTTGGGGGTTTGGGTGCCTTGCTCAAGGGTCTCACCTCAGTCGTGGTGAGATGGAAGAGAGCACTGGTTATTCACTCCCCCCACCTACAATCCCTGACATGAGACTTGAACCCACAACCTTTGGGTTACAAGTCTGACTCTCTATCTATTAGGCCACAACTGCCCCACTTTTCTTTTTTTTTTTTACAATGTGAAGATATTACATCATTTTATAGTTAAATGGCCCTGGGATTAAAAATTGCAGTTTTAATGGCTTTCAGTGAGACCAGTTTTGTTCTTAAGGTCCTGAGAGGAACTATTTTTTTTTTGTGTAAAACAGATTAAAGGAAATGAGGGCGAAATATTAAAATTCCAATAAAAATACACACCTGTGCCAAAATGTATGCAGTTGGCATTAACACTGTGTTGACAAAATGATCAAAAAAACTAAACTGAAAAGGACAAAAAGGTCCACAAGGGTTAAGGAGAAAATACTCCGCAGTGGTGTTGATTAATGGATTGGCACATGGTTTGTCTAAAAGCATATTAAAAACAACACATAGACAAATAAACAACATAAAAACTTGATTTTCACTACAGGGGGACTTTAATCTGACCATTTTTCTTTGATGATGAACCAGCAGGATTTCTCCAGAACGTCCAGATGATGGCCGGTTCACCCCTGCATATCCCCAGTGGCGGAGCACTGGGAGTTTTCCCAGTGGGCCGCTGTACAATGTGGGCTGGCCTATTGCGTAAATATAAAGAATGAATTAAATGTACGTAGCCTATATCCCTTGGTAAGATGTAAACAGCTAAACATGATGAGACAATTCAGCAATATTTACAAACTGTTTACAAAAAAAAAAAAAAAAGTTAAATGACATATATTAATTTACAGGGATGCAAACTAGGCTACTACTGGCCTTTTCGAATTTCTCAGATTTTAATGCCACTTATATTATTTGCCACAGTATAGCTATAAACATTAATGTAGCTGTTTTTAGCAGACATAAGATAAGACAGTTAATGTTTGTATATCGTTATATTTCTTGTGTAATTTCACGTCTAAGAAAATGTTTTAAAAAAATGTAAAAATATAATTCTCAAACTTGCTCTAGAATATTGTAAATCTGAAGACTTTCACTTTCAAGTGCCGTAATTAGGTCTATTTTTATGTTAAAGATATTTTAATGTAATGTTTTAATGGTTTAATGTTTAGGCCTAAATGTAATTTTTTTTTATTTCTGTGATCAAAGCTGAATTTTCAGCATCATTACTCTAGTCTTCAGTGTCACATGATCCTTCTGAAATCATTCCAATATGCTGATCTGTTGCTTAATTATTCCAATTATTATTTATGCTCAGTTATTAATAATGGGTCTTATTATTATCAATACTGAAATCTATTTTTGTTTCTTAATATTTTTGTGGAAACTGCCACTTTAACTTTTTCAGGATTATTTGTTGAATGCAAAGTTAAAGAACATCATTTATATATATATATATATATATATATATATATATATATATATATATAAATAAATAATTTGTAATAAGTATACCTTTACTGTCACTTAAATCAATTTAATGCAGCCTTGTTGAATAAAAGTATTATTATTATTATTTTAAATCTTACTCCTATTATTTTAAATCTGACTGAATGGTGATGTATCACATTCCCTTTCGAAGTGTCTCTCGACGTTGCGTACAGCTTTGCTGACGCATTGGGGAAACACCTTTCTGCTTAGAATACTGAAGCCTGATTCGCTTAACGCCATTGCTCTGCAATGGCCAATGGTGCTCAAACTTGCGAAAATTGGGGGGTGTGGCGCCCCTTATAACGCAGTGCTTGCTGCCATTTTCCTCAGAATCTTTCTCCTTCACCTCAATTATTGGAAGCCTCTCCTTCGTTGTCGAGTCATCGCAAAAGTGGATAGATACTCGGTCCTCTTCAGCGTTCCGGCGAAGTTGCGATATGTCATTCAAACTTTGTTCCTCATGCTTGGGACCTCTAGACCTCCCAGATGATCATGACTGGTGCGTCTTCTGCCTGGGCTGCGCCCACGCAGAAGCCGCCATTGAGGAGCCCAACTGCCCTCACTGCGCCATGAGTGTCAGGACTCTCCATAAAAGGATAGCCCTCGTGCTTGGCGGCGCACCTGCCCCACATCCACCGTCCTCCTCCTCTGCCGGAGCCGCAGAAAAAGAAGCAGCGGCCACTGGTCATGGAAACCAGCACTGCTGGCAGCGAGCCCACGCCGGTGCAATGCCCGCGTGCCTCCTGCTCTCCGGACCAACCTTCTCCGGTGGAAAACTATCTGGAACCTCACTTCCGCCCCCCGACGAACGTGGGCGATTTTATCTCTTTCGGTGCACCCGAGAGAGAAAACTGCGGTGATGCGATGTCCACCGCAGCGTCGAAGTCGGAAGACTGGTCCAGCCAAGTGGAGGAATCCGACTTTCAGCGCAGCGAGATCTACGAGCCTGGTCGCGTAGATCAAGAGCTGCTCAGCATAGTTTCTAAGGTGGTGGAAGAGCTCAATCTAGAATGGTCCCCTCCCATGGAACCCAAGCGGAACAGGCTGGACGAATGGTTCCTTCAGCCCAGTCGACGCCGTGAGACTGGGCCACAAAGGCCCACCCCATTCTTCCCTGAGGTGCATGAAGAGGTATCCAATAGTGATGGGTCGTTCTTGAACGATTCGTTCATTTTGAACGAATCTTTAATGTGACTCGGGAAGAACGAGTCGTCTCGGGGAGTGATTCATTCAGTCGCGCATGCGCAACATCCTATAGGTTCTGCACTGAATTAGTTCACCTGCTTCGAGTCTTCGGGTTTTTTGAGTCGTTCGTTCATCACGTGACAGCCTTATAAGCTAAACCTATGCAGTCAGAGCCGGAAAGAGAATTGATTAGTTCATCTATAGAGTCTTCGGGTTCGAGTCGTTTGTTCATCACATGACAGCCCCATAAGCTAAACCTATGCAGCCAGAGCCGGAAAAAGAATTGATTAGTTCATCTATCGAGTCTTCGGGTTCGAGTCGTTCGTTCTTTTTGTTATCTTACTGTGTAAGTAGTCTCTAATAGTGTCTTACTGGCCTCTATATAGAAGGCCTCTATATATGTCCATAAAACAAACAAAGCAAGCCAGCAAATTAATATAAAATATTTTAAAAACCACATATCATACAGACACTTCATATTTAATGGTATTTTATTATTTTTATTGCGTTTAATGTAGTATACGTTCAATAAAACCTTTGTAATGGGCTTTAAAAGCTGTTTTTATGCATGTTTTAGCCTGAGTTTTTGTTGTATTTACACAGTTCTGACCAGCAGGCGTCACTAGCGTGCGTTGTTTCAAGCGCTTCGAAATCATTTTGCGAAGCAATTAGTTCAATTGATTTGAAGCTTTGAAAAGCTTAATTTCTCCCATCACTACATCAAGGCTTTCTCAGCCGATTTTGAGCAACTGGAGTGCCTGACATCGGCGGCTGGTCTCGTTTTGCTCTCGCGGTACTTTGACGGCACATGTAAGGCGGCTGCAGCGCCGATCAAAGTCAGACAAATGTTCTAACCAGAATGCATTGCTTTGCAGGCGGCAGCCGATCTTTGCGGCGCCGCATGAAGTCGATCAAGCGTCATGTCTTGTGCTACCCTTGTCTGTGTGTTATTTTCTGATTGGTTCCTTGGTTGCATGTGTCTTGTTCTCATTTTGTCATGTGTTCTCCTTGTCTTGTATAAAGGTTGCTCACACACTCTCCAGGTCGCTGATTATTGTTAGCCTGCAACATTTTCCTGTTCCTGTGTTACCCGTATTTGCCTTGCCTACGTGTTTTGACCTTGGACTGTTTATCTGTTTTATGATCTTTTGCTGCCTGCCTTGACCTTTGCCTGTTTTTGGATTTCCCTTTTGGATTACCTTGTTTGCTACTGTTTTCTGGTACTGAACCCTGCCTGTTTTGACCACGTTTTTGAACAAAGCCCTTCATTTGGATCCCTAACTCCGTTGTCACGCCTCGAAGTTACAGAATAATCAGCCCCACCCGGATCCAGCAGCTTTATTTAACAACTCAGACCAGACATGGACCCAGTCAGCGTGTCCTGGTCCAGAGGTAGTTGAGGACACATTGTGATCGGATTTCAGTATAATGTAGCCATCCAGCCATCGTGTCTGCTTTCGCAGGTCGACATCACGCAAAACGCCGCTTCCTCTCTCGCGAACTGTCAGAAGAAAGACGGAGAACACCCGAGTGGAGCGCTAGTGAGACTCATAGACTTATCTCTGATTTGTAAAATGTCCCGTGACTGAAAATGCTTTTCAAAAGAAAACCCACCACTTCAGGTCGACTTTGCACTGGGCCATTCTCTGCAGACTTATTTAAAGTGGTCATCGGATGCAAAATTCACTTTTCAAGTTGTTTGAACATAAATGTATGTTGGAAGTGTGTGTACACATCCATCGTATAATGATAAAAATCCACCCAGTGGTTTTTTTAAAATCCCTATTTTAAAATCCCCTTTCTCAAATCAGGCTGTTCTGAGATTCCTGGCAGAATGACCACAGGCCCCTCCCACGATAGTTGATTGACAAGGCCATCTTACCTTAAGACCCGGCCTGAGTGATCTGTCGTCAGTCCGCCATTGTGTCAACTCTGGTGCAGGGGAAGACAAGAATGTCTCTGATTAAGCGATTGAGGTGTTCTGTTGTTGGATGTAATAATGAATATAGCAGTCATCATTTACTACCTACATCTGAGCCGCTGAAGACGCAGAGGATTAACGTTACTTTCACTTTGAAGTGAATGCGCCGATCCCCGATCTACCTAAATGCGTCTATGTTCGTGCGAATCATTCGTGATCCAGCCTCACCTACAGAAGAAGTGAGTATAAGGGTTTGTTATGAATCTTTGTAAGTCGCCTTTCCTAATAACGTGCTAGTTAGCAAGTTCCGTGGTTAAAGTAAACAGTATCATGAGAACTGCTCGTCACTCCACAGAAGAGAGGGGCGGGGTCAGCAGAGCTCATTAGCATTTAAAGGAACATGGACTAGAATGGTGTGCTGAAAACAGAGCTGATTTTGACAGGGTAAAAAGGGTGTATTTTACACTACCATTGAGAAATTTTAATCAAAGTATGTTATAGACTTTTCATTTAGACCCTAAAGCATCATATCAACTTGTGGAAAACGGGCATCCTATGACCCCTTTAAATATTGCGCAGGAAAGACAGATCCGATCGGTTATCCAGATAGAGAAGTCAGCTGATGTTGCCAAGTGTAAACGCGCCGTGTCCTGATTGAGTGATGATCCTATCTGCTTGATCGGATCACGGTGATCGCATGTTAATGCCAAGTGTAAACGCAGCCTCAGACTTCCCTGACTGTGCACTCATAGATCTCTTATGCCATGGACTAAATGAACCGTTAAGATCTGCACTCATATGTAGTGGTTCTCGAGGGTCACTGAGTGAATTTTTGGACTTTGCTCTTCTGCTCACTGGCTCCTCATTCACTGTGGGAGTTGCTGAGGAGTCGGTTCACAAAATGGCTTCCAACACAGAGACTTTCCACAGAGACTCTGCCTTCCCAGAGTCAAGTCACAGCTGATCGTCCAGAGTCTCATCCCATCATGGCCGCCGTACCAGAGCCTGCTCACGCCAAGCCTGCCAAGCCAGGGCCTACTAATGTCATGCCTCCCAATCCGGGGCCTGCTCGCAAGATGGCTGCCACACCAGAGCCTCTCCATGTCCTCTCCACTCCATGCCCCTCCAGTGTTCCCGAGCATCGTGGATGTTGCGTTTGAAGACACCAAGGCTAGTGTCCAGTCTGGCAGACCCACCGTTGATGTCGGTGCTTGCAGCAGGCGTCCCAAGAACTTCAGCACTGGTCATCACTGAGACTATTCCCCTATCCTCTGTGCTTCCTGTAATGGTGGTCACCATTCTGTGTGTTTGGGCTACACATTGCTCTGTTCTCGCTCCAGCCTGTGAATCCACTCCTGAGCCCACTCCAGTCCATGAGCCCGCTCCAGTCCTCGAATCCACTCCTGAGCCCACTTCAGTCCATGAGCCCGCTCCAGTCCTCGAATCCACTCCTGAGCCCACTTCAGTCCATGAGCCTGCTCCAGTCCTTGAATCCACTCCAGAGCCCGCTCCAGTCCAAGAGTCTGCTCCAGATCTCGTTCCAGTTCCCGAGGTGGCAGCTCCTGCTGCAGAACCTCTCAAGCCATCTGAGCCTGCTCTAGCTCCTCCCAAGGTTTTTGAATAAAGCCTGTTATTAAACTGTCCCTCTATGTACAAGAGATGTGTAAAAATATTATTTACAAATTGCCATATACACCAGGAAAGACACATTATAATGTAAAGAAGTATGACGGTCATTCATTAATGTTAATGACAATAATGATAATAAAAAACAGTTTGATTTCTGTATTGTGTTATATTTGTATGTTAGTAAGTGGTGTTAAAAATGGCTCTAATGAGCTGGTGGGTTTATGGTGTGGTGGGGCACTCTGTGCAAAAAGTCCAGGGCCACTTTTTAGCCCCAGTCCGCCCCTGTACATCCCTAATCCTACCCAATACCTAAACTTAACAACTACCTTACTAACTATTAATAAACAGCAAATTAGGAGTTTATTGTGGTAAATGCCATAGTAAATGGTTTGTTAATAGCGAGTAAAGAGCTTGAAGAAAGTCTGCACACTCTCAAACATCAAAAATTCACAACCGAGATGAAAGCATATTGAGCAATTTACTGAATAAAAACAAGACAAACGTTTCGGTCACATGTTGACCATTTTCAATGCCAACCTAACAATAGAGCTAGGAGCTAGCTTAATTTGAGAAATCGCATGATGATTTAAGAGATCACATGATCAGTCAGACCACACACTGATCCAAAAATAAATAAGTAAATAAATAAATAAATAAAATTAAAAATATATGTACAGTATATATAAAAAAAATAAAAATAAAAATAAAAATAAAATAAAAATAAGAAAATAAAAAATCAACATATTAAATTACACAATGTCAAAGTATGAGGGAAAAAAATAGTAATAATAATAACAAATAAAAAAAAAAATAAATAACCACAATGTGTGTACATTTAAAGCTAATCTACATAATCTACATCAAATTGGAGAACAAAGGTTGTCTGTTGGAGTTAACAACAAAGTACAATTCATAAAAAACAAGACAACTGAAGTTCTTCATTTAATCCCTTTGGATATACACAGTCCATATAATAAATCTACTTAGCTTCACAATAGCGAGTGTCACAATTGTTAATAGCGAGAACTGGACCTTAAAATAAAGTGTAACCAATAAATTTTTAAAAAATCATTATATTGGCCCCACTTTTTCCTTTAAAGAAAAGCACAGCGGGCCTTCTTACATAATGGTTGTAAAAACCTGTTACAATGGACGAAAATGAAGGAGGAGAAGACACAGTCTATTTCTGTGCAGTCAGCTTTTATTTGTGCTGGACAGCTGCTCAGGCGGATCTGTATTGGTTGAAGGAAATGATGCTGCTGTATCTGACTTCCTTTATTTGATATGAGCGAGGACCATAGGCACAAAATCATATCATGGCATCAAAATGTAAGTACATAGCTTTTTTTTCTCTCTTTTTTCCCCATATTTGCATATTAAAGACTGAGCATGAATTTAGTTGTGCACCAATGATACCAACTATCTGACTTTCATGTAAAAAGACAGCAAATCAAGTTTTAAATGTATCATATTATGTCTATATTAAGATAACAACAGTGGACAAGTGTTACAGTGGACAATAAAACCTTGGTTTATTAAATTTCACAATAGTGCAACGTCAGGTTCAAAGTTCTGATATTGTATTTATAGATAATAATAATAACTATAATAATAATAACTTTTAATAATTACACTTATGTTTAATGACATATGCTTGTAATACCTTTTTAACATTAAATAATAAGGTATTATATGCAGCTAATCTTTATGAAATGTGTTACTGTTACTGATGAAAGCATCACCAGGTTTATGCCTTAAAAATAAAGCCAGCTTTAAATGTGTTTTACTAATTGTTCTCTGTGAAAATGTGTGCTAATTTTTTAGGGTTTCGATTCATAAGGGCGACATGAGTATGAGCTGCAGAAGAAAGCAACCTGAGCTCTTCAAATCTGAAAACACACGAAAGCTGCAGAAAGACAGTTTGTTTGCTCTTCGAGTCGTCTTCCTGGATGATAGCGAGCATGTTTTTGAAATGGAGGTGAGATAATTGTGCTTTAATAAAAGTTCATGCCACCAGATGAGAATGATTTAAAGGCAGCTTTAAAGTGATTTTCCTCACATTTTCAAAAAGCATGCAGAATAACTCCATTATTGCTTCTTATTTTATGCCATATATGCTGAGGGGCATTTATGGCATCTTTTGAGCGAGTCGTTGAACAATAAGTCAAATGCAAGTGTGTGTGTGTGTGTGTGTGTCTTTCTGTTGAGTGGTCTAGAATACCAGGACAGTTTGGCTCAAGGGTTTGCAAGAGAAAATGTATGTCAGCATCCCAATTTTTCTGTGCACGCTTGAGTGTCTGACCAAAAAGGCCTTGCTACACCATATCCCGCATCCTATGTTATAAATATAAAGAAGAAAGCTTTTGTTTTCCTAAATTTTCATTTAATGGTGGCTTCTATCATAGATGAGTCCATAATACCAGTATTATTGAGTCCAGCATTGACTGATATGTTTTTCATATAAAAATATAAAAGCATTTGATTTTTTTACAGCAAAGAGTGCTGGGGAAGGATTTCTTCAGTGCAGTATGTGGACACCTAAAACTTGTGGAAAGGGAATACTTTGGGCTTGAATTTCGACATCATTGTGGCAGTTATGTAAGTTATGTTTGTCAAATATGTATTTCTTAATGATACACTAAGATATTATAGATGTTGTTGTTAATATTTCTTTGAGTTGCAGTCATTTGTGTTCATTTTTGTTCATAGGTTTGGTTGGAACTGCTTAAGCCTCTTGCAAAACAGATTAAAAGTAAGTCTATAAATATTAAAATGGTACTTAAATCATTCTCTTAAGTTGTTTCCAATAATGTTTTGCCAGTTGTATATTTATGTTAATTGATTCATTATATCTTATATTATACTTTATAGATTATTGTATGATTTGAGGCCTGGTTTGCCATCTCATTTAAGCATATTTGGTGCTTTATTTCAAAGCAAATCCAAAATTCAATGACGAACAATTGCGTGGATTATTTGTATTTATATGTATTTAAAAAAGCTTTGCATGGACAATTTCCATTGGATTCATGCTTATGCAGATGTATTTGATCTTTACCTCGTTCTTATGTTAAAGTCACTAGGAAGTCAAAATAGACAATTCTTATTATTTTATGAAATGTTGCAGTGTTTATTATAAATCATTTATCCATGCATATCTTTTTTTATTTATTTATGTGCCCTTAAAGGAATAGTTTATGTAGATGAGTTTGTTTCTTCATGAGATTTAGAGAAATGTAGCATTCCATAACTTGCTCAGCAATGGATGCTCTGCAGTGAATGGGTGCCGTCAGAATGAGAGTCCAAACAGCTAAAATTAACATTACAATAATCCACAAGTAATCCACACCACTCCAGTCCATATATAATATAACATATAATAATATAATGACTAATCAATTAATGAATCAATGAAAATGACTATAATGAATCAATGAAAATGATATAATGATATAATGATTATTATAAATGATTATATGATTATTAAATGGAATAATAAAAATGATTATAATTGAATAAATGAATGAAGAATAAATGAATATAAAAGAAAGAAAGTAAAACACAACACAAATGTATAATTGCTCTCTTAAAGCAAAACACACACAAGCTGCATTTAAGGATCCTCAGATCCTTCATGTGGAAATGTCATCTGGTCTGAATCAGGAGAGAAATGGAGAGAGGAATATGTTGGGAGAATGGAATATGTTGCCTTGGGAGAGGCTAAATCCGAGACACACAATGTCTCCTGTGGTGTCCCTCAAGGCTCAGTGCTTGGCCCTATTTTGTTTATATTATATATGCTCCCTCTCGGTCATGTCATCAGCCGGCATGGAATATCATTTCATTGTTATGCTGACGACACTCAACTTTATCTTAAGACCAACTCATCCTCTTCTGCTGCCCTGTCATCTTCCACCATGACTACCTGTCTGGAGGAGGTAGAGGCCTGGATGAGTCAAAATTTCCTGCAGTTGAATGGCTCAAAGACTGAAGCCATTCTAGTAGGCACCCCTCACCAGATCCAGACATCTGTAATTTCAAGTATTACTTTTTCTGGCCAAAATATTTCACTCTCAACATCAGTTATTAATTTGGGTGTTAAAATGGACTCTCATCTCACCTTTGAGACTCATGTTAAACAACTGTGCAAGACTTCCTTTTTCCATCTTAGGAATATTGCTAGACTTCGTCCTATGCTCACTTTAGCAGATGCGGAAAAGCTTGTCCATGCTTTTGTCTCCTCCAGGCTGGACTACTGTAATGCGCTCCTCATCAGGATCCCTGGCAAAAGCCTACAGAAATTGCAGTACATCCAAAATAGTGCTGCTAGGATCCTGATGAGGGTGCGGAAATACGATCATATCACACCAATTCTCAAATCACTACACTGGCTTCCTGTCTCATTCAGGATTGTTTATAAGGTCTCTCTCCTTACTCATCAGTGCATCCATGGCGATGCCCCATCATATCTTAAGGAACTCCTTACTCCACAATCTTCCAAACGTACACTCCGCTCTGCTTCAGCATATCTATTAAAAACCCCCAGGACTAAGCTTCGCACTATGGGAGATCGGGCTTTCTGCTCAGCTGCTCCGAGTTTGTGGAATGCCCTCCCTGATCATTTGCGGACTCCACAACCTGTCGATGTTTTTAAACGTGGTCTCAAAACTTACCTTTTTAGCAAAGCCTTTAAATGATTTTTTTTTAACGTTTCTTCTTGTTTTAATCTGTAGCACTTTGGGATTCTGTGTGAATATAAAGTGCGTTACAAATAAAATTTATTATTATTATTATTATTATTAGAAATCTGCACAGATCAAGCACCGTTCACAAGCCAAAACAGTCCAAAACAGCTCTAAACAAATACGTAGGTGGATTTTGATGTGAGAGACAACAGAGGATGGACTTTTTCACTGAAGAAAGCATTATGTAGTATTATAGACTTGTATTTTAGCAACAGTTAAAAGTTAAAATGTCTTAATGATGGATTTATTTCTTACAAACATGCAGCTTTTGTCTTCTTAAGACATTCATTGATGGACTGGAATGGTGTGGACTACTTGTGGATTATTGTGATGTTTTTATCAGCTGTTTGGACTCTCATTCTGACGGCACCCATTCACTGCAGAGCATCCATTGCTGAGCAAGTGATGCAATGCTACATTTCTCCAAATCTGATGAAGAAACAAACTCATCTACATCTTGGATGGCCTGAGGGTGAGTACTTCATAAACAGCAATACACTCATAAATAACCAAAAACAATATTCTCTTCCTCTTAAACAGGAAGAAATGATCTGACTTTCCGCTTCATAGTGAAGTTTTTCCCTCCAGACCCCGGAGAACTGCAGAAAGAACTGACCAGGTGCAGCACAGCCCATCACACACTACATCAAACAATACAACAGCACAGAACGGCACAGTGAACATCTCTGGACTCCGTCTCCTACAGGTATTTGTTTGCGCTGCAGATCAAGCAGGATCTGTCTAACGGCAGTCTGACGTGTAACGATAACAGCGCTGCTCTGCTGGTTTCATATCTTCTGCAGGGTATGTCTTTCTCATGTCACTTGTGTTTGATGTGAGTGATTCTGCAGCACGACTGAAGTAATGTCTGCGTGTTTCTGCAGCAGAGATTGGCGACTATGTAGAAGAGCTGGACAAGCAGCATTTGGACAACAAGAGGTACATTCCCAACCAGGAGTGCCTCCACAGAAAGATCATGCGTTTCCATAAGAGACACAGGTAATGTTCAATTAATAGTCATAGTATTTCACATAACATACACACATTGCAAAGTGATTTTACTTGAGGTCTACATGTATAATGCATTGTAAAGGTATTCATAATGTACACTGTAATGCATAATACATTTTCATAAATAACTGTAATCAAAGTTAAAATGCAGTATATTCCTTGTTACATTTGAAATTGTTTATCATGTGTTTTAATGCATATTTGGTTCTGGAAATATTTTTTTCCATTAATTTTTCCTGTTAAAGTCATGAATCAAACCAATTAGCTATGAGTTGAATCACATGACAGACTTTGATTTGAAGCAAACAAGTCATTGAAGACAAGACTAACAGAGAAAGGCACAAGACTGTGTACAAAGAAATGAGGATCCAATGAAACATTGCAAAGGACAATCAAATTAAAATGGAGAAATATAAAACTATTCATAATTATTTTTATAGAAACATCATTTTACGTTTATTTCAAAATATGCATATAACAGGATTCTTCTGATGAATAGTTTAAAAATGACAGCATTTATTTAAAATATTTTGTAATATTATAAATGTTTTACTGTCACTTTTAATCAGGTTAATGCATTTTTTTTTTTTGTATCCCAAAATTTGAATGATTTCTACTAAAAATATTGGACATACCTTGGTTTGGGGACCAATTCTCAGTATTAACTAACCATTAACTATGACTTTTGCTTCAAAAAACTCCTAATTTGCTGCTTATTAATAGTTAGTAAGGTAGTTGCTAGTTTAGGTATTGGGTAGATTAAGGGATCTAAAATATGATCATGCAGAATAATGCATTAATATGTGCTTTATAAGTAGCAGTAAACAGTCAATATGCTAGTAATTTGCATGATAATAAGCAACAAGTTAATAGTAAGAATTGGTCCCTAAACTAAAGTTTTAAAATATTAAGCAGCAAAAACAGATTTCAACACTGATAATAAGTTGTAATGTTTTTGATGATTTATGAAGGATCATGTGATACTGAAGAAAACAACAGAGAGAATCAGTAAACCGCCCGGATGTGTGTTTTCTCCATGCTGTAGAGGTCAGTCCCCAGCCCAAGCGGATGGTCAGCTGCTTGAAGTGGCCCGCAAGCTGGACATGTACGGCATCCGGCCTCACGCCGCCAGCGACGGAGAAAACATGAGAATCAATCTGGCGGTCACTCACTCTGGAGTGCTGGTATTTCAGGTATGGGCTGTATCATTTATAATAAAGCCACGTTAAGCATTAGCAGTTTTAACACTGCTAAATATTAACATTCAACAAACTGCTATCGTTCCTGTTTTTATTTTAGGGAAATACTAAAATAAACACGTTCAGCTGGGCCAATATTCGAAAACTCAGCTTCAAGAGAAAACACTTTTTGATAAAACTTCATGCAGCAATTGCGGTAATTATTTTTGTTCATCCTCCAAAAAAAATGGCATTTTGTAATGGAAAATGGAAAAATATCCATGGCCCTTGTTTATGTAATATGAGCAACAAATCTAAAAAAAAAAAGGATTTGTCTCATTGTGTCTGTTCAGGCATCTCGTAAGGACACTGTAGAGTTTGCCATGGCCAGTCGAGACGTCTGTAAGGCCTTCTGGAAGATGTGTGTTGAATACCATGCCTTCTTCCGTCTTTCAGAGGAACCGAAGGGCAAGCAAAAATCACTCCTCTACAGCAAAGGATCTTGCTTTAGATACAGGTAGATACTGTCTAAAACAACACAGTACTACAGAATATTGCCATTTAATGTTGTTCTGCAAAATTCAGAAACACAGCGTGAAAATGAATGTCAAAATTGGTGTAGAAGAGTATGCAAAAATATACAAGCAGTCCATAAGAGTCATTGCTGGTATTCTGTGCCTTTTGTGTCTCCAGTAAAGATCATGATCTGACTGCCTTTAAAGGTGCTGTATGTAATTTTTTGGCTGCACTGAAGCATAAAAATACCATAATATGTTTGCAGATATTTAGGAAAGATGGTAAGTTTCTCTGAAAAACAATGCTACAGCCATTTATTGTCCTTTGAAATGTGCATTCTGTGTCGGAAAGTCTGGTTTTGTTTTGGTCTGTGACCACCCACTGCCAGTTTACCCAAAAGTATTTCGACACTCTGGGTTGCCAGTTGGTGGAAAACTCAGCATTTTTCAACCATGAAATTCACGAAGTGGGTGCAGATTGCAGATTCTACCCGACTTAAAAAAAAGCCTCTGCATCCATCTCTTTGCCTTCCATTGTTAATTGCGCTTTTTCCTGTTGCGTGTCTCCAATCTGGCAACCTGTGTGAGCACCGATGAGGAGGAGGGGTGAGAGAAACAACTGTCTCCATTATTTTGAATTTGGACTGCAGTTCCCATTTCAACCACTAGCACATTACATACTGCACATATAAAATTCTGAACAATATGAATTTTAAGCTGTCTATGAGTACGTTTAGATGACAGCGCTGTAAAAAACTGGAAAAAAAAAATTCTCTTTGCATTTTTGAAAACTTTTGCATGCAGACAATAACATTGTCAAAACAGTTGACATTGAACTGCGAAAATGGCTAAAAAGCTGTATTATGCCATTTTGTAAGGAAACACTACACATCTGCACACATTTCTATAGACTGAACACATAATGTGCATATGCATGACGTCACTGTTTTCACAAATTCAACAATAACTGTTTTGTTTTCAAAAACGTGCACTTTGAAATCCGTTTTCACAATTTTCCCCCCAAAACACTGTCGTCATGTAAATGTTGTTATGCTTAAACACGTAAAAGATTTTTTTTTAGTTTACGTCATGTAAAACGCCCTCTTTGTCATAAATAATACCATAAATAACACCATTTGAACTTAAGCATATTAAATTAAAAATAGCTTGACACATTTTACAGCATTTTAGGCCACAAAATATCACAATTTCCCCATGTCTCCAGGCTTGTGTATCCCATTTTCATGATAAATACAACACATATATTGATTTTTTTTTTCATTTTTCTTGACATCATTGGGTAAAAAAGTAATACTTTTTAAACAACTGACCCTTCTCAAAGACCCGCCCCCTTAGTTACTGTTGCTATGTCCGTCAAGCCATGCCGCTCTCACACTACATACACATCATGTTCTCACGCAGTGAAAAATGCATCGGGAGCAAAGAAGAAACTGACAACACGCCGCCAGACAAGACAGAGCAGATTACTTCTGGTATTAAACAGTCTCAGCTTTAACTTTTTTTTTTAAAGAAATTAAAATAATAAATACCATTTTGTGGCTCTTTACTGTGTTGTGACAGATCACTGTAGCACCTCAGTTCAAGCGGCATGTGAACCGATCATCTCTTCCTCTTTACTAGTTATAGCATGAAATAAACATGAATGAACATCAGAAGGTATTTTACGTCAACCGCGGAAAGGCTTAAATGCACAGCATTTTTCAAGTTTAAGTCCACTGACGTTAATCTACTCTCTTGTCTGGTTTGTTTGTCGGACAAAATGGCAGATTAGGCGTTATGATTGGTCAGATCACCTGTCAATCAAACTCCTGGCGAAGGGTCAATTATAATAAAAGTTTTTAGCGTGCCCCTTAAGCCCTTGTCAACTGTTATGTTGACTATTGAAGCTTCAAATTTCAAAGCTGGCAAAATAAAATGATGTCACTTCCTTGGAGAGAAAACTTGAGAGCCTGAGCTTGACCAAAATCATTTTGAAAATGTACATCTCCCTATCATGAAAGTTATTTTAAAATCTGTGTTTGATTTGAACCAAAATGCACCGAATATCAGGAATGATCCATAAAGTATGTTACATCTCTGACAAACTATGAGCAGTCCTTTGATATTTACTTTGAAATATCAGTGCTGCTTGTCTAGGGTTTTCCTTTTATCCATGGATTCCCATCAGACTGATCAGTATATATATATATATATATATATATATATATATATATTTTAAGATGGCAAATGTAATTAAAAATCATCCATTATTTGCCACCAACAGTGGAAGAACTCAAAAGCAGCTTTTGGACTTTGCGAAGAAATCGGAGAAGAACAGTTTACCTTTCCAGAGGTGAGAAATGTCTAGAAAGAGTTCAAAACAGCTCATATTTCTGTGAAAGATGCCTGTATCTAAAATATCTGCATCTGTTCTGTTCCCTTCAGGAAGTACTGTAGAGATTACTGTGATTCACGACAGTGCAGATCCTCGCCTGACTTACTGACGGACGTTTCCAAGCAGGTACTGCCAGAATATTTTGAAGCTGGAAAACATTACATACTTTCTGACATGCTAACTATATGATAGCTTAGAATGAATGATATGCTTTTAATGATGATCGTTCAGTATGCTAAATGATCTACTTTTCAGAAATTAATGTTTTTGAGACTGGTTGCATTATGTATAGCATGTTACAACAAGAAGTCACAGTGCATTATTACTATTTTATTTTAAAATATTATATTAGTCACTTATTCATTATAAATGATACTACTATTATTATCAGTGATATAGTTGTTAGAGAGCGCCCAGAGACTCAGATATTCATTTATCCTTTTTATTTCATTTCAGAAACTGATCTTGAATGTGCACCGAAAAAAAAGAAGAGATTTTCATACTTAGTATTTTGTCTTCTTTTCCAGTACAAATATCTAATCATTCTTGAATCAAGATGCATTTACTTGAGAAGTAAAATGGCTTAATTCTTAACTAATATTAAGTCTTGTTTTCTGAAAAAATGTTTCCAAATATTGTTAGTTTCTGCTTAAACAAGTTTTTCTTAAAATTGTTTTGTCTTTGAATTAAGATTATTTTTCTTACCACACTGGCAGATACTTTTCTTGTTTTAAGCAACAAATTATTTTTTTTCAGAAAACAATCTTAAGTTATTTTGCTTCTCAAGAAAATGTCTCTTGATTCAAGAAAGTATAGATATTTATACTTGAAAACAAGACAAAAGTACTATGAAAATGTTTTTTTTTTTTTGCAGTGTGTTACATAGCTGTACACTAAAGCATTAAACTTGGATTTTTGAAAATATTTTAAAATAACAATTTCCACCTGATGAAATGACGCTTTGAATAACTAGAAAAGTATAATTATTATAAAGATGCCCATGGAGTTTTTCCATTTTATTAATTTATAGACAGAAATCACACTTCTGATTTTTTTTTCAAAACAGTAGAAACACTGGTTTAAAGAAAGAAAAACAGTTGTTGAGGCGGTGAATTAAAATAAGAAATTGATGTTTATTTGTTTTAACCCTTAAAGCATCATAACATTGCGAGGGTGTTTCTAATGCAGCATCTATGGGAGGGACGGTAAATTTGATATCGCTCTCTCTCTTGACAGCTGTTATCAGTCTCTCTCAATTTTTTTCCTTTTTTTTTTGAAAGTCATGAAAAGTTTTTCTTTTGCTTTTTGAGCAAATGGGAATGCAAAAAATATATTAGTGGTACTCTCCCATTCACTGCTCTCAAAGTTAACCCAACTACAGTGTTGCCAAGTCTGCTGTTTTCCCACGGAATTGGGCTACTTTAACACTGTAGCCACAGGTTGTTTTTGATGTCTGCAGTTTGAGGCAACCCCAATAACCTCATATTTAGCCCCTGGAGTGCACATTTAACAGGGGAACTCCGCCAAAAAAATGTGTATTTTACACCCCGGAATGTGATTTTTACTGGGGGACCCCCCTCTAAATGCAATTGGGCTAGTTTTGAGTAGCAATTGGGTAGGTTTTGTTGTGAAAACCTGGCAACCCTGCCCAACTATGATGACTTCCGCTGTTGAGAAACCCGGAAATGTGAAAAAGGTCCATAACAGAGGTCGTTTGCGTTGACTGGACTGTGTGTGTGTGTGTGTGTGTACTTGTTCATGCTCCTTCGGTCCCCATGAGGGTACATAAATGATTAAAAATAGTAAAAGAAAGTGTAACAATGCAAACAGTTTTTCTGTAAGGGGTAGGTTTAGGGTTGGGTTAGGGGATAGAAAATATTGTTTGGTCAGTATAAAAGTAATAGAGGTCTATGGAAAGTCCCCACAATTCACAGAAACAAACGTGTGTGTGTGTGTGTGTGTGTGTGTGTGTTTTGCAGGCATACGAGCAGCAGTCGTGTGGTTTTCCTCACGCGGGAAGCAGCATGCGCAGTCAGTCAGCTGTAGAGGTTCTTGTCTCCTCTGAGCCGGAGGATTCTCGGGCGTCTTCTCTTCGGCCCTTCGGCTCTGATGCGGACGCAGGGCCCGGTGCACAGCGGGAGCACAGGGACAACCGGAGAGCCCGGTGCAGCTGCTGCGCTCCACAGCGTGGCCGTTTGAACAGACGCCAGCTGGTGCTGCTTTACCCAAACCAGCCTCAGGCCTGCCTGCATCCGCTGTTGGCCGTGTGTCCGTCTCTCGCTCTGGATCACTCCTGCGCTCCGGTCCTGCTGCCCTGCTGCAGCCACACGGCGTATCAGACTCCCTCATTCTGCCTTCTGGACGACGCCATGCGCTCCTCCAGCTTCTCCGGAGCCTCGTACGCCCCGCTTATACGGTACGCCGGGATAGGTTGGCCTGCGGTGCTCGGAGCGCCGCCTGGGTTTTACGTAGCAGGAAGCTTTGGAGACCGAGACCAGGAAGAGTTAGGCCACTTCAGTGACGACTGCAGCTATCAAACGGGACTTCCTCGTCGGTCGTACAGCCAGTCTGATGTCAAGCTGTTGTGTCAGCCGACAGAGTTTCGCCCGTTGGGTCACTATCCCCACCTGTCTCGACGGCAAAGCCTCATGCGGCCCACATACCTGCCGCTGCATTCGGAGCGAGCGACGGACGACAGCAGGTCAGAACTGAGCCACAGCGACTCAGATCCAGACGTGGTGTGTTCCTTCTACTGTCCCGGGATCAGCAGACTGATGCGCTCCACGCCTCTGGCACGCATGCGCATTTCCTCCGGAAGCTTGCAGCTGGATGAGGAGGAGGAGCGTTCTTTTAGCAATGAAGGCACATCATCTGCGACAGCTGTCAAAGCCAAACACAAGTCATAAAGCTCGAGACACACGTTTCCCGTACAACCAATGTAGGGCTGGCTGATATGGGCTTAAAAATATCTCACAATATTTCTGGTATTTATAGCGATAATGATATCAGTGACGATAATTCAGGGAATCCTGTTTCTTTATTTTTCCCCAAAATATGGTGTTGTGAGCATTACTGAGTACACGCATAATGCAATAACTGTTTAATTCATACTGGAAGCCGGAGGGCGCCCTTGCGCAGAAACTCCACATATGCATTGGAGAAGTAATACCACTGACCACGCTCCAGGAAATCCCTAATATGGACAAAGGTATCCAGTTATCACAGAATAAAACGTAAACAGGCTCATACACATGCAAAACTGTATTGCACACGTGCTACTGTAGTACATTTATTCAAGGCTCACACCGATTTTTTGTTGCACTGAAAAGTACAGCCCTGACCAAACCAGTTCCAGATTGTAAAAGCAATCAACTCCTCCTCAATTTCACATCCGCCTTCCGCCATTTCTCTCCACACTGTGCACACAGAAATATGTCAACAACTAGACTTTATTGTTATTTCGTGGGAAGACTAATTCTTATCATGGGGAGAATTTTTACCGGTATATCCCAAACGATAAGATATCGCCCATCCCTACAACCACGTAACTCACTGATTAACCACCATAGTACGATGCATTGTTGTGGAAACACACTAGCTAGTAATGACTGTTTCCCGAACACTATCGCATCTCCATCGTTTGAACCACATTAGTTCAACAACATAGGGCCATTGTTAATGACTTCACACGCATGTGGTGGAATAACGTCTGCTATTTAACTGATCAGAGATCTCTAAGATGCTGCTGGATTGAACGTGGCACCTAATGACTAATTTAATATTTTTGGTTCCCTGTCATTTTGCTTTATTTGATGTTTGATTCATCGCGGGTTCCCTCTTACGTTCCCTTAGGTATTCATGCACACTCTTATTGAGGACGCGCAAAAAGACATTGATTAAAATCCATTTATATTTAGATAGAATGGAATATATAGATAGTTCTGCATGTTAGCTTGCTTATTGTGCCCAAGAGCATATTTATTTAAGCCCATGTGTCTTAATAACAAGAAACTATGCTTCTAACCACAAGTCGAGAGCTGTAGTTCCAACCACGTAAGTTTTCGAAGCTGTTTGCGAATGTTTGTTTGAACTATGGTTTCGGGAAATGGGTCATTCTACAGAAATGTCCACTTTTGGCATGGCAAGATGTCTTCAAATTTATTTTATTTTTATTTTTTGAAAACATTTAAACTTAGACCACAATATTAGGTTACCTTTTGACTTTATGAATACATATAAATGACAGCTTAATTATTATTAGGGTTTTTTTTTAGCTTTTTTTGTGCAGTTATTTCAAGACTACATGTATATATATATTTTTTGTCACCGGTGTTACCTTCTTTAGCAATATTAAAAGTTTTTATGAAATATTATTTCTTGATTTTTTTTTTTCAGCACATGTAGTCAAAGTTACATAAAAACAATGAAAATGCAAGAAATAAGGAGATTATGTTTTATTTAATGTGACAGACAAAAACAGTACAGTAACACAGTAACACAGCACAGTAACACCAGTGACATACATAAGACCTGATATACTGATCTTCACTGTTGTTATCCATAAGGAAGGTAACACCAGTGACAGTAACACCAGTGACAGTAACACCAGTGACATTCATAAGACCTGATATACTGATCTTCACTGTTGTTATCCATAAGGAAGGTAACACCAGTGACATACATAAGACCTGATATACTGATCTTCACTGTTGTTATCCATAAGGAAGGTAACACCAGTGACACTAACACCAGTGACACTGACAGTAACACCAGTGACATACATAAGACCTGATATACTGATCTTCACTGTTGTTATCCATAAGGAAGGTAACACCAGTGACAGTAACACCAGTGACATACATCAGACCTGATATTCTGATCTTCACTGGTGTTATCCATAAGGAAGGTAACACCAGTGACAGTAACACCAGTGGCATACATCAGACCTGATATTCTGATCTTCACTGGTGTTATCCATAAGGAAGGTAACACCAGTGACACTAACACCAGTGACACTGACAGTAACACGTGACATACATAAGACCTGATATACTGATCTTCACTATTTGTTATCCATAAGGAAGGTAACACCAGTGACAGTAACACCAGTGGCATACATCAGACCTGATATACTGATCTTCACTGGTGTTATCCATAAGGAAGGTAACACCAGTGACAGTAACACCAGTGACAGTAACACCAGTGACGTACATAAGACATGACCTTCATAGTCTTCCTGTTGTTATCCATAAGGAAGGTAACACCAGTGACATACATAAGACCTGATATACTGATCTTCACTGGTGTTACCCATAAGGAAGGTAACACCAGTGACAGTAACACCAGTGACATACATAAGACCTGATATACTGATCTTCACTGGTGTTATCCATAAGGAAGGTAACACCAGTGACAGTAACACCAGTGACATACATAAGACCTGATATACTGATCTTCACTGTTGTTATCCATAAGGAAGGTAACACCAGTGACAGTAACACCAGTGACATACATAAGACCTGATATACTGATCTTCACTGTTGTTATCCATAAGGAAGGTAACACCAGTGACACTAACACCAGTGACAGTAACACCAGTGACATACATAAGACCTGATATACTGATCTTCACTGTTGTTATCCATAAAGAAGGTAACACCAGTGACACTAACACCAGTGACTGACAGTAACACCAGTGACATACATAAGACCTGATATACTGATCGTCACTGTTGTTATCCATAAGGAAGGTAACACCAGTGACACTAACACCAGTGACACTGACAGTAACACGTGACATACATAAGACCTGATATACTGATCTTCACTGGTGTTATCCATAAGGAAGGTAACACCAGTGACAGTAACACCAGTGACATACATCAGACCTGATATACTGATCTTCACTGGTGTTATCCATAAGGAAGGTAACACCAGTGACAGTAACACCAGTGACGTACATAAGACCTGATATACTGATCTTCACTGTTGTTATCCATAAGGAAGTTAACACCAGTGACATACATTAGACCTGATATACTGATCTTCACTGTTGTTACCCATAAGGAAGTTAACACCAGTGACATACATTAGACCTGATATACTGATCTTCACTGGTGTTACCCATAAGGAAGGTAACACCAGTGACAATTTTCATGAAAAATGCATTTTACAAAATGTCTGCTGCAAGGTATCAAACCACATGTTGTCAATCATGGTATACTCACTAAATTAATGAGTTTAAACCATTTGTATTATAGTTTTCTTTTTCTTTTTTTTTTTTACAATTCTCTAACAATAAATAGGTCACACCAGTGACATCAACTAAAAGCTTCATAAGAAATCATGAGATAAATGAGAAGATTTCTGATGATGGAAAAGAAACAGTGGGCTAAACATGGGCCTTTTTTCATAGATGTTTAGAAAATAGGAAGGAGGAAGTCAAGTGATGTCATCAGTATTATTTTTTATTCCAAAATAAAAGACACTTGTTAAACGGTAACACCAGTGACAACTACAGGGGACCATTATTTTCATTATATATTTTATATTTATTTGGCATTTTGTTTTTTTTTTATGCCATTTACATTGATAGTTATGAATAGACTTTTGTATTTTAAATGGTAGAAAATCCTGTTTTTGACCTCAGAATAAAGCACTTTCCCGCTGTACATGGCTGTGGGGACAAGCAGTTTTGTGGTGCTTGTAATTCTATATAATTAATAATAAAAAAAAAATAATGCCACATTGATGGCTCAGGAAGGTGTAATTGTCCAAATAACGTATTGCTTCATTTTAAAACATAAAAAAATAATAATTGTAACCCTAATGTGTATTTCAATTGTAATATTTCTGTAAAGTCTAGGGACAGAAAAGTGGACATTTCTGTAGAATGACCCAAACACCGAATCGTTGAACCATGTTGGTAATGACGGAACTTGAGACCATAGCTGGCTAACCATGCTTTTGGGAAACGCACGCCTGCACGATTTTA
The DNA here is from genome assembly GCA_021397915.2 of Tor tambroides. Lineage (NCBI taxonomy): Eukaryota > Metazoa > Chordata > Actinopteri > Cypriniformes > Cyprinidae > Tor > Tor tambroides. The sequence goes on from JAFVLL020042938.1 coordinate 24,926, forward strand.
GCAATACTATAAGATCATTGCATGCCACACTGCGACATGAAATGTAAACTAAACTTGGCAACGATATGTGTAGACTGTACGAGGATGACACCTATTGACTCATACGCTACGACGCACATTACTAGAAGAATAAAACAACATCAGCATGCGCTAGTGGTAAACAAAAAGGACATGATAAATCCCACTTTAGCAGTTGTAGTTTTTATGTGTGCTGAAAAAATTGGAAGCGGTGAAAGAGCAAGGGATAAGAGCTTGAGGTAAGCAGTTTTATGTTTTAGCGCCATGTCGCATTTTTATTGGCTGGTCAGTAAACGTGGGTCGTAGCAGCAAACACACTGTGCGATGATCATGCTGAATTTCTGACACTGTCAGAAAATGATCACAGACTATCTTTGGTCGCAAGAACGTCTTTGAACTTCTCTCACTGTACGACATAAGAGCACCGATTGTTTCACGATGCCAATCTTTCCTCTTGGACAGCAGAAAATCATGCACTGTGTTTCAGGCTAAAGATACACGGGGAACAGAACTGTAAAGCCATTCAATATCCAACTGCTTTATATTATAACCCTGCATCAGAAAAATCTAATATTTTTAAAAATGGAACGGTTTATTGAACATTACATAAAATATTTTTAAACGTGGAGTTTTTGAGTATCACATTTAATATGTCAAGATTTTATGGCTCATATATTAGGCTATTATACTGAGAATATGGAGAGGAAAAACACCTGAGTTTTAATTCAGAGGCTAAGCAAAAATGTGCAATTGGATGCAGATGCTGATATTTATATTTAAATTTATATTTAAAAGTGATGAAATTCTGGGTGCTTGTAATGTCAGTCAATGAGATCTTTATAACATTATAGCAGATACGTGCATAAAATTATATATTGCCACACTATATATCCAATAAATTGCCATAGTATGATATTTAATGCTTAGTTGGATGACCAAAACAATGCAGGCAATGCAATATAATGATGATTGAGAGAAGAGCAAATAAACATTCCTCAAAAACCTGATGATCATATTTGATACTCACTGATTTTTCTAAAAAGAAAAAATGATGTCTGGATGATCAAGTAAAGCTATATATATATATATATATATATATATATATATATATATATACACACACACACACACATACATAAATACACACAAGTTCTGTATGAACGGCCCTTGAAACATGCAATAAGTCTGGACCTTTATCAAGCAAACAAAAAAAGAAAAAAAAACAAAAACAGTCACACTAAAATGTCATAACTTAAATCTTTATTTGCCACACCAAACAAAAACTTATCTGTAACAGTTAAAGTCCAAAAATGAAGAGAACAGCATCTATATGATACAACCTAGAAAGATTTCTGTCTGGCGTCTTAAATTTACAAAAGCTCTGGTGAAGAAATGTACAAAACCTACAGCTTCTGCATCTACATTTCTATAAAGAAATATACAAATCCACTAAACACCTTTATTGCTCTAAAATCTTCCAGCAGTCTGGCAACATGTGTGAAACTTTGTTTTAAAGCTGTTTGAGAAGACAATAACATCATATACATAAAAAAGTGAGCTTTAGGCACAATGGGATGCAACGTTGGCACAGTCTCTCCAAGCCAACAGGAGCAAATATGACATATGACCACCGCACCAGCAATGGCACCCTCGTGTTTCTTTACAAGCTTGGCAAAAAAAAAGAAAAAAAAAGAAAAAAGAAATCCCTCATCACAGGTGATTACATGAAAGAAATTTGCATTGAGCTTGAATTCTATACTGCTGCCTATAGCCTGGACTCGAATCACTTACTGTCATTTCGGGTAGCATAAATGCATCAGTTTGTGTAGAAATTCCCCCATCGCTTACAGAAGCAGGCTGCCTTGAGATCTACTCAAAGTAAGTGGAATGTCTTTGGAGCAAGAGAGCTCTGAAATTAAAACACAAAACAGGCCCACCCCGTACAAAGTGTGCGCAAGTGCATATTTCCTTCAAAAATACACTATAATTCTACCCTTGTATAAAAATATTAGCTCAGAAAACAAGACACTGTAAAAAGAGGGTGTTACTGGGAAATGAAGGGCAAAATATTTCGCTACAGTCCTGTGTATAAAAAGGTCTAGAAATTTAAGACGAATTACCTTGCCAATTTAAAAAAAAAGAAAAGAAAAAAAAAAAAAAGTCAAAAGAATAAAACTGAAATTCCCTATTGTAATGGGCCAGAAGTGGAGGTAGCTTTTGCACAGCAAAATCCCTCTCATTTTCCAAGCGGTTTCAATTTTATCGATCTTCATTAACCAGGAGCTGTCTTTCTTTTTTTGATTGCTTAAATGAGGTATTTCTATTTATTTTGATATGATATGCATGTAATCCCATACAGCAGTTCTGTAATGCTACAGTTAACAGTGTGTCGAGAGAAATAAAGAAATCCCAAACCAAGATGAACAAAAAGAAACTGTTAATCTCCCAAACGTATATATTATTGATCATAGTTTAAAATAAAGTAATGGATTGGGACATCAAATACATAAATATATGCGAACCAAAAGATTTACCTAATGCGCTGTAGAGCAGATCTACTCGACCGGTAAGGATATTTTGTGTCTTTTAAAGTAAAATGTGGAATAAAATAACAGTAACACACATCCTTGGGCACCAGCAGAAGACTAATATAAAAGCATGTGGCAAAATTGTATAAATACAGTTGAACACACACTATATTTATATATATATTTCCATTCTTTGGGACAAAAAAAGAAGAACTCCTTTTGGTTATAAGATAGTGTGTGCGCGACCCCGCGTCCCTCCTGTCTCTGTACATGTGTGAGTGTGTTAAGGTGCAGTCATCAGGGCTGACAGCAGAAGGGTGGCGTTTCCCAATGCAGCACTAACTCATAGAGAACCTACAGAGGAAAGACGAGGAGAAACATCTGATCATGAATGACTGATAAACTGATAAACCACTCAGATATCTGATGCTGAAATCATCAGCATTGCTCATGGGTCATGCAGGTAATGCTACTGGATAGATTTGAGCGTGCACGCCTGAAACAGGGCACAGATTTGGAGAAATATATCATTGCATCACTGTCTCAGCAATGGATGCTCTGCAGTGAATGGGTGCCATCAGAATGAGAGTCTAAACATCTGATAAAAACATCACAATAATCCACAAGTAATCCACACCACTTCAGTCTATCAATTAACATCTTGTGAAGCCAAAAGCTGAAACAAATTCATCATTAAGGTGTTTAAACTTCAAACCATCACTTCTGACCAAAATATGAGTCCAGTTTGGATAACGCTTCCTCCAGTGAAAAAGTCCATCTCCTGTTGTCTCTCACATCAAAATCCAGCCACATATTTGTTTAGAGCTGTTCTGGACTGTTTCCGCTTGATCTGTGCAGATTTCTCTCCTGATTCAGATCTAAATTACTTTTTTCACTGGAGGAAGCATCATTATCAATCATTGGCTGGTATTAAGCTGCTGGAAGCAATGGTTTCAAGTTCAAACTTGAAACTGATGGATTTGTTTCTTACAAACACGCAGCTTTTCTCTTCTGGTGTGGATTATTGTGATGTTTTTTATCAGCTGTTTGGGCTCTCATTCTGACGGCACCCATTCACTGCAGAGCATCCATTACTGAGCAAGCGATGCAATGCAACATTTCTCCAAATCTGATGAAGAAAAACTAATTTAAATCTTGGATGGCCTGAGGGCAAGTACATTTGCAGCAATTCTTCATTTTTTTGGCGAACTATTCCTTTAAGAGATCTATGTGCATTCATAGCAGAACAGTGCAATAAGATATACTTAACATGAAGGGGGGTCTTGCAGAACAATTAAAAAAAAATCCCAAATATTGGCCAGTAATAACGGTCTTGATGATATATCAGTCAACCGCTACTTCTAATGTTTACTGCTACAAAATTGTACACTAATTCTTGGCTGTAAACTGTTGTCCGTTGTCAGAAACATGTCAGTAGTGTGTCTGACCTCTGCACCCTCTCCAGGATGTGGCTGATCATCCGGTCTGTGACACCAGGGCAGATGTCTTCAGCCACATGCAGGCTCTTCTCCAGCTGCTCCAGCACTCTCGTCGTGTCAGCGTCACTGTGCTGAGATTTTAGCTACAACACAAAGGCCACACCAACTCATGTTCTGTTATACAGTCAACAATCCCACTTTTGTTTTCACAACTACATAACTAGACTGATTTCAGGTCACATGATGATTCTGAATGGCATTTTAATTTCTGTTCAGCTCTATTCCCAAACAGAACCATATGTGACCTTGGACCACAAAACCAGTCATAAGGGTCAGTTTTTTGAAATTGAGATTTATATATCATCTGAAAAAATCTGAATATATAAGCTTTCCATTGATGTGTGGTTTGTTAGGATAGGGCAATATTTGGCTGAGATGCAACTATTTGAAAATCTGGAATCTGAGGGTGCAGAAAAATCAAAATACTGAGAAAATCACCTTTAAAGTTGTCCAAATGAAGTTCTTAGCATATTACATGCATATTACTAATCAAAAATTAAGTTTTGATATTTATGGTAGGAAATTTACAAAATATCTTCATGGATCATGATCTTTACTTAATATCCTAATGATTTTTGGCATAAAAGAAAAATGGATCATTTTGACCCATACAATGTATTGTTGGCTATTGCTACAAATATACCCCAGCGACTTAAGACTGGTTTTGTGGTCCAGGGTCACATAAGAGAAGACAAGCTGCCCTACCTCTGAAAAAACAGGAGCCATGACGGTGGTTAAACTGACTGACTTCTTCTGCAGTTCTTCGTCCTGAAGGGAAGAGATCAAAAACACAACATGTACTCTATGTTCTCAATAATCAGTTACTAAATTTCAACATTGAATATCCAAATCATCATCATCCAGAACTCACCATTCCATTGGGCTGCTTCTTTTCTGGCTTCTTCTTACGTACGGTGGTGAAGGACCACTCAGGAGACGAGTCACTGTCCTTGCTGCTGGGCTCCCTGTTGGGCACACATGAAGAATCCACAGAGATTTTCAACTCACTGTGTATGTGTAGTTTGATCAATTTAAAATACACATGAGAAAGACTTAACCCTATGGGCCTCTTCAGTCACACAATTTTTTTAAATTTTTTTTTTGCTTCATTGGAATGAGATGACACTTGGTGACTTCTGTCATATGTGAATGCACAAATAATCATGAGCATTATTTGAATATGTTAAAGGATACAAAAAAAATAACAGAAAAAAATAGCTCATAAAAATATTAAAATCTCCCCCCCCCCATGAAGGTACCAAGTATGATCCACAAATGAAGAGGCCCAGAGGGTTAACCTTTCTCTGGTGTAAAACCCTTAAAAAGTAGCTGCACAGAACAGGTATGTAGCACTCATGTATGTGATTTTGTTTTATTTTTTTATTGCTTGCGCACCAAATGTCTGTCAAATTACAATTTGAGCTTGAGCTGCACGAGGAGAACAACATTGCTTATATAATACAAATATAAACAATATGACATATCTGCACAGAATGGAGTTTTCACATTTTATAAAATGTTTTTAAATATGATTTAATTTTTCACTTTCTTGTCAAAACTAATAGTGGATAGCATTTTAATGAGAGCAAAACTGACATATAGTGTCATGAAAATTGTATTTCCACTGAAAGACATCCTCTGAATAAAAAACCAAAAACTGTTTAAAATGACTAGAAATAGATCTTGAGAAACTAGGCTGAATTTTTTTGATTTGATAATGCACTTTAATTGAAAAACTGCATCTCTGTTAGATTAATTCATTGCGCCCTCTTGTGGCCTGTTGTTTTAAAATCTGCTATTCGCTGATATTTTAGAGAGTATTTAGGGCAGGGGTTCTCAACTCTTGCCTTCAGGTCCACTTTCCTGGAGAGTTTAGCTCCAACCCCAATCAAACACACCTGAACAAATTCATCAAGGTCTTCAGGATCACTAGAAAGCTACGGGCAGGTGTGTTTGATTAGAGCTGGAGCTAAACTCTGCAGGACAGCGGCTCTCGAGGGCCAGAGTTGAGAACCCCTGATTTAGGGATTTTGTGAATGCATGTGTGCTCGCTGCATGCTCACGAGTCAGAGTCAGAACTCGATTCTCCATCGCTGTGACCCTCGGCTTTCCAGCGCTTCAGCCGGTCAATAAGCTCACTGAGGTAGGATGTCTTCTTGGCATATTTAACGATGAATTTGTGCTTCAGGAGTTCCTTTGCTGTTGGCCTCTGAGAAAAGTAGATAATATGATATTTTATTACCTTTATCACCACACAAACACATCAGCGCAAGTTAGCGCTGCACAGTATATCGGTGCACCAGTTGCATAATCAAAATACTTTTCAAAACGGCACAGTACTAAATACATGTGAAAGTCAATTGTGGAAGGACATGTGGCACTGGCATATTATACCTTAATGCACCCTTAAATTGATTTCCATCACCATTTTACCTAAATAGAAGCAATTCTGTCTTTCCCTATTCAAAGTATACATCATATTTTATGACAATTCTTACATTTAATTAAATTCATTCAGAATAGTACGACACTATAGGCTGGCTTTTACCAATCGAAGGAAATCAGTATCAACAAAACCCATTTTTGCACTGCAGAAGTAGCACACAATCTGCATCTAAAGCAGTATTTAGATGTACATAATTACAACTGCATAAATAACTTTTTTTTAAATTTTTTTTTATGAAATTATACAAAAGTTGCGGCTTTGTTTGGAATAATTTTCATTGGCGACAACAAAAACACAATATTGACGATATTCTGGAAAAACAGTACTCTTGCTTGTGTGACGCTGCATAACTATAAGTTCATGCAGGGGCATTTCTGTCCCCATATATTGAAACTTTAGTGACAACCCTAGTATAAGTGCAGCATTCCTACATGAGAAAGCAATGCTTGAACTGTGCTTACAAATGTAGGATCTTTGTTGAGACAGGAGTCCACAAACTCTTTGAAAGTCTTGGAGAAGTCTCCGTTGAGGGTGGGTGGTGTGTTCTTGGGGATGTGGAAGAGCACTCTCATGGGGTGCATGTCTGAGTTCGGGGGCTCGCCCTTGGCCAGCTCAATGGCAGTGATCCCAAGAGACCAAATATCAGCCTGAGAGCAAAACAAACAACTTCACAACCCTGAACACATATCGAGCTTGCCATGAAAAAAAAGTTTTTGAGAATAAACCAAAACAAGAGCAAGACATTTGCTTAGTTTTATGATGCACCAAAAGTTCAGCAACCAAAATTTTCCAGCAAAACAGCAATTTTCAGTTTCAGACGAATGTTTTGTTTTAGTTCACCCCAAAATTAAAATCCTGTTTTTTTTTTTTTAATCCAATTTTTATTTTTGAGTCAACTATCCCTTTATTCTTTCCTCTGATGGCGTTTTAACTGTGTGGAGACGTGCTGAAATCGCGTTTGGTCTCGTACTGCATCGCGTCCCTTGTCAGTGTCGGGCGCTTGCTTAGCAATTTGTTGCGATTAACAGGAAAGTGTGTGCAGCTGAATTGGAATAGTGTTTTGTTAGATGGGTATGAAAAAGCTTAGTTTATCACGTGGCAGTGGTCAGAAGATCAAGAGTAAAGACCATCGACTCTACCGTGCATACTCCACTGGCAGGGACACCGACAAAGGATATAAGTATCACTTTAATTTTTCCTCTTTCCTACTACTTGTTTCACTTCTGTTTCAGTTTTTATAACCATTTCTTACTATATGTTAGTAAGTTGTTGTTGCTGTTTTTAAAACAAGTATGTTTGGCTCAGTGTTGATGTCTGTATTGGTTGTTTATTAACTTATAGTTTTATTTAATTTTAGTTATTTTAGTACTTCATACTACATGGAAATGAAATAATATATATATTGCATTTATTTTTATATGTATATGTATATGTATATGTGTGTGGCTGTACATACACGTCGTTGTTTTTTGGTGTTTGGCTTAGTGTTATGTTAGAAGCATTATTATACTCATACCTTTTGTTGTTTTAATATTTTAAATTGTTTTCAGCTTTACTTTTTTTGTTTTCATTTAAATGTTTAGTTTTTGAAATGTTGTATGCATTTTTCATTTTTATTTAATTTCCTTATTTTCTTAAATGTGTGTGTTTATATAGTATTAACAGAGTTTTGACTTTAGTTTGTTACTTTTTCTTATTTGTAAGTCGCTTTGGATAAAAGCGTCTGCTAAATGACTAAAAGTAAGTAAAAGTAAGTAAAGTAACTGTTATTTTTTTGTGACAACAAATATTATGAACTCCTGCTTACTGTATAAGCAAAAAAATAATAAACATTTAACGATTTATGGTGATAATACATCATGAAAGCCAATATAATTATGATTTAAATGAATATACTAAGATTTATCCACTCTACTAAACATTTGCTCATCCCACAAAGCACGATATCATACCACTGAAGGGTAAATTATTGGCAAATATAAGCATTCTCGACTTCACAGATTTATCTGAGATTGTAATTCAGGTGAATATGCCGGTTTGTTTGTGTTTTTTTCTTTTCTTTTTAGTGCAATGGCAGCTGCTGTGGCATTTGTTCATGACGAGAGACAGCTTTAGTTATTCAAAAAGTAAAAAAACAAAAAAAGATGTTTAAGTTTTTTTTTTTTTAGTCTTAACCTTAAGACTAAATTTGGATTTACTTGGCTAAAAACCTTTTTAAACACTTCAACAGAATAAATCAAGTTCCTCTAAAGCAGGGGTGCCCAATAGGTCGATCGCGATCTACCAGTCGATCGCGAAGGCAATGCTGGTAGATCGGGCTTATGGTCAGTGGTTCTCAACCGGTGGGCGCGAGATAACTTAAAACTAAAATATAATATTCACTAATGTTATGACTATGTTAAATAATGTAAAAATATATAGCCTATAAATAAATAACAGAACCACCTCTTTACGTATTCTGTGATATTCTGTGTTTCGGAGCAGCAAACAGTAAGTTTCTCATATCGCTGTGTGAAATACAGATCGGCGGCTCAAAACCGCTGTATGAGCATATGATACGCAAACTACAGCTCTCGGCTGGATAAAAGAAGCCAGTGTCACACTAGTGCCTAAAGTTTTGATGGACGACGATTGTAATCAAGGTAAAGATGATTAGAGTGACAGACAGGATCGTGCATTAGGCGCTCGTTGTGTCCGTTATTTGATGCGCAAACGAACCGTGTATGTGCGCTCTCGGCGCACTGATCACTATAACATCATATTTCTGCTTGAATACAGCTCAGTATATTCACGTAGTTGAATACAGCGAGCGTTTTATAATGGATGCTCGCGTGTTTTGGAGAAGTTTGTGAGGATCAGTGGTGTTCATGTAAATATGGGCATCAAACGCTCCAAAAAGATTGTTCTGATGGCGTCAAGCTGCCGACTTCAGAATATACATACTTTTACATACTTTTAAGTTGTATAGAATAACTGCAGTGACATTTTTGCGAAGTATGTTTGCTCTGATTTGCTCTGTTTAAAAAAATGATATGAAAATACAAAGGTTTTAGTGAATAGAAAAGTTTGAGCTTGCAGTATTGATTTGGAGAGGAGGGAGTCTTGAAGTAAAAAAAGGTTGAGAACCACTGCTTTAGGTAAATGCAGGCACAGTTCCATGGGGGTACTAAGAATTGAACATTATTTAATTATTTTATTTTTTTATTAAAAATTAAATTAATGCAATATAAAGATACATTCCAAGAAGCTTTTTTATTTAGGCCTATTTATTTTATATGCATTTTATTATTTATTTATTTTTCACTTGGTAGATCTCGGTGAGTTTCTCATTTGAAAAGTAGATCCCTACACAAAAAAGTGTGGGCACACCTGCTCTAAAGGCTAGAAGTATTACAGTCCTGTACAATAACAAATGGACCAATATTGCTGAGACTACAGTTGATGTCATGTCAGTCCCAATAATCAGATAGTGAGTGTGGAGCAATAAGAAAAAATTTAGCTAAGGATGTTAATTAATCAATGAATATGTAAAAAATTAATGTTATTAATGAATCAATTTGAGCACAAATGTGTGCAGTAATCCTGCGAGCACATGATGAAAACACTGCATATAAAATAATCCAAAGACATAAATGTTGGAATGTTTTCTTGTACATTAAGAATATGTGCAGTACAAACAATTAGACTGCGTAAAGTACAATATGACAAAACATTCTTTATTTTTATTTTTTAAATACCTACAGAGATGCATGTTAATAGAAATATGTTTATATACAGAGATACATATGTGTGTTTCCATGTAACAGTTTAGCCTTCAATAACTGCAGCGTGTTCATGCTGTTTCTTAATTATGGTTTGCATCACAACAACAAGTCCAGCTTTCAATCTCATCATGAGCCTGCTTTACTTAGAAAACAACAGTGTGATTCTGGAAACGTTTACTTTCATAGTGTTGAGATTGTACACAAGCCTGCTGGTGTACGAAGTGTTTAAGGTGCGAGTGGATTCAGAGGGACGTACCTTCGAGTCATAGGCAGACTGCTGGATGACCTCCGGGGCCATCCAGAACGGTGTACCTACAAACGTCTCCCTTTTGATCTGCGTGTCTGTCAGCTGTCCCGCCACACCGAAGTCTGCCAGCTTCACCTCACCAGACTCCGACAACAATACGTTGGCAGCTGTAACCGTGTAAAAACAACAGACAATGGAGACCAACAGACATGGCAGCTTTTACAATCACTCAAACAAAAACTGATGAATTTTTCCATTTCACGATATATTAAATGTTTTCATAGTAGGAACAGGAGAGACCATGTGGGGAGTCATGTAGTCAAAAAGATCATTTCAACATCTTTGCAACATGTTATGTTGTTTTTGGGCTCCTTTTGTCTGCAATCATCCGCAGTACATAAACGCATGCCTTTGAAATATTCTGTTTGCAAGTCTTTGTTCACACATTCACATGGCCATGGCTCTCTAATGTTGGTCACACCTTATATCTAAACTTTTTAGTAAGCGTTTTATTTTGATTGTTAATAATCTCTAATTATTGACATATGTGACCCTGGACCACAAAACCAGTCTTAAGTGTCACATTAAAAATCACATTAAAGCTGAATAAATAAGCTTTCCATTGATGTATGGTTCGTTAGGATAGGACAATATTTGGCTGAGATACAACTATTTGAAAATCTGGAATCTGAGGGTGCAAAAAAATCAAAATATTGAGAAAATCGCCTTTAAAGTTGTCCAAATGAAGTTCTTAGCAAGGCATATTACTAATCAAAAATGAAGTTTTGATATATTTATGGTAAGAAATTTACAAAATATCTTCATGGAACATGATCTTTACTTACTCTTTACTCTTGGGCATAAAATTATATTGTGATTATTTTGTTATACATTGCAATTGCAATTTGAATTTCTCATATTGCTACAGTCCAGACACAAACAACAGAATTGCTGCTAATAGAAATAGGGCTACAAGATTAATCATATTGTGATCATGGTTACTGCTTCCCTCAATTTATTAAGCATAATCATCTGCGATATTTGTTGTTTATTCGTCCTGAAAATACTTTTTCATTCACCATTTGTATTATCCTGCATTGGTAACAAGCCTCCACAAACCTCCTTGGTTGCAGTTGCCAGATGTCCCCCAGTTTTTTCATAAATGGATAAATTTTCTGACCACTGGTTTACTTAATCTTCCCAACATGACAACCATGCACACAAGCTCTCTTTGCATTACAGAGAAAGCACTGATGAGCTGAAAATACTGGCAAACATGTAAGCTGGAGTTTGGCAATCTCTATTGGGATATTCTTAATAGAGAATATTTACACTTATGAAAGTGTAATACAGCCAGTCTGCTTTCTTTCACATGGCTATTTGTGCTGTTTGCTGCAAATAAATCTGCGAGCAAACCATGAATTGACATTCTCTTGATTTGTGCTTATGTGAAATTGCAATAATTCTGATGAAAAAAATGAACAAACTAAAAAAATAATTGTGTTTAATAATCATGAATATGAGCAAAATAATTGTGATATACCATTATCCTGCAGCCCTATTTTTAAGGGTGTTCACTCTACACTCTTTATTATTTAAAAACTACTAACCCTACAAGTTACAATAAAATATACACGGCCATTCAAGTTTGGGATCAGTACGATTTTTAATGTTTTTTTAAAGAAGTGATTTGTGCTCATCAAGGCTGCATTTATTGGCTCAAAATACAGAAAAAATAGCAATATTGTGAAATATTGCAATATTGCAATTCAAAGTAACAGTTTTCTATTTTAATATACTTTAAAATGTAATTTATTCCTGTGATGCAAAGCTGTATTTTCAGCATCATTACTCCAGTCTTCAGTGTCACATGACCCTTCAGAAATCAATCAAATATACTGATTTATTATCAATGTTGGAAACAGGTGTGCTGCTTAATATTTTTTTGGAACCTGTGATACTTTTTTCAGGGTTTTTAAAATAGAAACCTTCTACCGTTTAAAAGTTTGGGGTCAGCAAATTTTCTCTCTTTTTTTGAAAGAAATTAATACTTTCCAGCACAGACGTGTTAAATTGATAAAGTACTAGTCAAGACTTATATTGCTAGAAAAGATTTGTATTTTGAATAAATGATGTTCTTTTTAACTTTTTATTCATCAAAGAATCCTGAAAAAAGCATCACAGGTTCCAGAACATATTAAGCAGCACAACTGTTTCCAACACTGATAATAACGGCCAGTTTTACTAACAGCTTGCGCTAGCGCAAACCGTCTTTTGGCGTTGTACTGTCAGATTTTACTAAAGAATTAGCGCTAAAAAGGCGTGGACACAGTTGTTTTTGCGCCTGACCTTATTGAATATGAATTTGTAGGAGTTTCCCATTCAGACGCAAAGGTAATGGGAGGAGAGTATTAAAATGAATCACGCAATGCGTTTTACTAACCTTTGCACTCGTCAAATTACTGGTATTTGCGCCATTATTTAACGCCCAATAAAAGCATGTCTTAAATTATATTGCACTTGAAATGGCTGCAATTATTGTTGCTGGAGGAGGCACTGCAGAGAACAGAGAGAAGGGTAGAAGGGAGAGGATTTTTTCCACACATACACTATACTGCCAAAAGTATTGGGTCGCCCCCTTCTAATGAACAGGTTTGACTACTTTAGTCATTTCTATGAGTACAAATCTTAATGTTAAAGCATATAATGATATTCTAGGAAACTGTATGCTTCTAATATTATAGCAACAGTTTGGACAGGACCCTTTTCTATTCTAACATGACAATGCCTCTGTGTATAAGGCAAGGTTCAAAAAGAAAATGATTGATTCAGTGTGGAAGAACTTGACTGGTCTGCATAAAACCAAGTCCTAATCCCAGTTGAACACTGGCTCTGGTGTGACTGTAAATGCAGACCTTGAGCCAAAAACTCATCACCAAAGACCAATGATCTGTACATAAAAATGCATTTCCAAATCTGTGGCAACAACAATGTGAACATAATTCATGTATTTAAAAATTGTATTTCCATCATTGTTGCCACAGATTTGGAAGTGCATTTTTCTGTTCTAAAGAAGGGGGTGTCCCAATACTTTTGTCTATATAGTGTATGTACAAGTCATTGGTGTTTGGTGATGAGTTTTTGGCTCAAGGTCTGCATTTACAGTCACACCAGAGCCAGTGTTCAACTGGGATTAGGACTTGGTTTTATGCAGACCAGTCAAGTTCTTCCACACTGACTCAATCAATCATTTCTTCTTGAACCTTGCCTTATACACAGAGGCATTGTCATGTTAGAATAGAAAAGGGTCCTGTCCAAACTGTTTCTATAATATTAGAAGCACACAATTCCCTAGAATATCATTATATTCTTTAACATTAAGATTTGTACTCACAGAAATTACTAAAGTAGTCAAACCTGCTCATTAGAAGGGGGCGACCCAATACTTTTGGCAATATAGTGTATTAATTTATTTTGAATGCCAGAAGAACACATTATCCAAACATATAATTTGCCAAGTCATGTTATTTTAAATTTGCTTCAGGAAATAAAAGACGACTCTGAACCCTCAACTAGGAGTTACGCAATACCAGCTCTATCAAAACTTCTAGCAAACCTTAATTTTTTGGCCTCCGGTTCTTTTCAATGTACTGTGGCTTCTTTATTTCTTTATTCTTTATTTGTGACTACGCTAATTTGCGTTGCACTTGGTATATTGCGTTGGTCGATATGTAAATGAGATGTTGCATGTGTGTTCTTTAATTTGCGTGGTTGTTAGTAAATCACCTGCAGAAATTTCCCCTCCCATTGGCGCTGTTTTGGAATTGCGCTCTCGCGCTAATTTGCCGTTTAGTAAAACTGGCCCTAAATCAGCATATTAGAATGATTTCTGAAGGATCATGTGACACTGAAGACTGAAATAATGATGCTGTAAATTCAGCTTTGTCTTAAATTCTTCATTTTCAAATGTTCAAACCCTCAGCTCAAGGTTTTAAGATGTCAAATCCTTTATCAAATCTTTTATTTTGGCAGAATATGGTGAAATGCTGTAAACTTCTATTGGAAATTTCATGAATGTGACTGTAGTCTAAGTTTGGGAAATGCTGTTTTATTGTAATAAGAAATGCAGTCACTTTTAAAAATCACAAGTTTAATGTTGGGCTCAACCCCTTCATGAAAAATAATATTATTATAAGAACCCAAAACTATTGAAGACATAACACCAATCAGTGCAGCTATTTGCAGACCGACCAGCCGGAATCTACCTCACCCTGCATAGTTCAAACAAGTGGAAAAACAAGCAGCAGTGGAAAAACAAAGAAGTCACACCCACTCATCCAAGCAGACACAAATATTCCTCACATGGAGACAATCGCTCTGCGTACACACCTTTTATGTCCCTGTGGATTTTCTTCTCAGTGTGCAGGTAGTCCAAACCTTTCAAAATCTCTTTCAGCATGGTGGCTATCTGGCATTCGTCAAAGGGTCCGGCTCTCAGCTGCACACACACATAAACACAAAACAGGTTGAGGGTGTAGGGCACTTGATCGCTCACAGACAAAGTCAAAGGACTTACCAGGTCCAGAGCCGAACCCCCTCCCAGATATTCCATTATGATCCATAGTTTACTACCCTAAAGGAAAAACAAGACATTTAGATATGAACTCAGAGATAGAAAAGCACTGAAAAATGTCTATTATGACCAACTGTGTAATAACTCTGATTCACTGAGTGAGTCAACTCAAAAGTGAGTTTCATAATGTATCTTTTTGTCTGACTTTGTTGATACAGGAAACACTGGCAAGCATGACATCAGATGAATTACCACATTTTTATGAGATAAGTAACTATAATGGGATTATGACATATGTCAGAGGAGTGAATGGGAGATCACTGGCAATCAGTCTCTTACCAGTTAACACAGAGTTTGTGCTTTTGTTTTTTATTATTAACTTGTCCTTCTGCTTTCAAACTGTAGACAAAAAGCTGCTGTTGTTGAAATTATGATGCATGTTGTTCATATTTGAAAGTTTTCTCATGCACAATGCATAACATACCCTATATTTATGATTTTGTTTTGTTTTTATTCAGCCTTTGGACCACTGGCCAAGATGCGTTATTTTCTTTTCAATAGATACAAAAGAAAACAGCTTTTTTATTCAATTAATTAAACTAAGAAATAATCAACCTATCAGAATAATTATTAGCAGCAGCCTTACTTAAATATTATAAACATAAACATATTAAAACAACAGCATATAGCCTTAAAATATTTCAAGATGAACATTTAAAGGTTCACCCCAGAATGAAAACACTCTCACCCTCATATAATTCTAAACTTGCATGGCTTGCTTTCTTGAAAGACAAAAGAAAGTATCTGAAGAATCTCTCAGTTGTTTTTGTTCATATTATGAAAGTCAATTGTGACCCAAATAAGACACATACAGCAAAGCCTGAAACACTGACTAACCTCAAACCTCACTGGTTCTCGCATGTATATTGTTGATATCTGACAATATTTTCTTTGAAAGTGCATTCAGAAAACTTAAAAATACACCTGTTTTGATTTTCACTCAGCCTTTACGCACTTTTTAGGGCTTTAATGTACTGGGTCAAACTGACTTTCATAATATGTACAAAACTTCTGTTGTACCATCCTTCAGATAACTTTTGTATCTTTTTGGAATGATATTAAGGGGAGTAAATGATGAAAACTTTCATCACAGTTCCACAGTAAAATTCCAGATGGTTAGTATTATCGTTTCATGTTTTAATTATGATTAAAATTGTGTTTGACAGTGATTTTAAAAGCTCACAGTTTATATGCTCAAGTACAAAATATAGCTAAACGCAACATATGTCACATTATATTGAGGACACTACTGTAATAGGATGTGTATAGAATAGAATAGAATACTATGTTTTTGTTGTGTATGTATTGGGTTAGTCTCATATATAGGATGCTGTCTGGTTGAGTTAATTAACCTGCTACAAAAGCAATTCAATTACAGGCAATGCTCAACATTATTGACAATGATTGGATTATCTGAAACAATAACATTCCATTTAAATGTTCCGTTTCAAAAACACAGATACATTATTAATAATCCAGCAGTGATTTTTTTTTTTTTCTCATCAAATTACGGGCAAACAGTATGTTTTAACTGAGTTACTCATCATGGCTAAAAAAAAACATCGAGCAATTTCTGGACAAACTTGATATGCAAGATGTACAGTGCGCCAAGCTGTCATATACATAACACTATCATGAGAACACTACTGTAATACAATGTTGTGAATTCTGTGTTTAGTTGCTTGTGTTTTAGCTTCATTGTTACGGAAAGAGTGCATTCATAACAGGAGTTACACATTTTGACTAAGCACACCATTTAGTTCAAGTTCATTTGTGCATTCACAGCATTTTGTGTAGAAAACGTTGTAATATATTTCTGTTGTGTACGTATGTATCGGATTAATTTAATAGTGGACGCAGGTTAATTAGTACTAATTAACCCAACAGTGCCTTAGTTTACCGACTTGCACAGCTCAAACGCCAATGCTTGACAAACAAGTCAAGTCACAGACTGGATCATCTGAAAATCAATTCTTCTTTTTCAAAAAAACTGATGATGCATGATTTATAATCTAGCAGTGTTATTTTTCTCATTATATTGTCATCAACAGTATGTTTTAATTAAAATCTTCTCATTATCACCATGATGTACATACTCCTCCGTTTTACTGACCCACCGAGTCCTTAAAAGGATAAAAATTCCCATCCCAAAATAGTTTTTTGTTCTTACATGCACTTTGCTTTGCTTAACTAAAGTTGTGTTCATTTAAACCTGCACCAAGTAGGTTTTACCTCTCATGGTCACATGGTGCTATCTTAAATATTAACAGTTCATTTTTAACAGCACCATCAGTATTTAATAATACAACAATACAATAATACTTTACAAAAGAAAGTGGATGTTATGATAAATGCATTGTTATTCTAAAGTATTTCTGTCCTGAATGCTACCATTAGCCCTACCTAAAAGCTTTAAACACTGTTTATTTCATTTGTATCTTTGTTCTGTTGTATTTGTTTGTGCTATTGTAGTAACATTTGTTTGTCTGTTCTTATTTTATTACTGACCATTTACTTGTTTTCAACTATTTTTAAACTTTATATTAGTTAATTTTTTTATATTTTAATATGTGGTATTGAAATTGGAAATGTGAAAATTCACTAGTATGTAAAATGCTGGTGTTGTAACAACTTTATTACATAGGCCAAAAAACGATGGCTAAGTTAAAAACTGATCACTACAAAATGTATATTTAAATGTGTGTACACAATTTTCCTCGCACATAATGTGATTTTTATTTATTTTTTTAAATGTGCCAAGTGCAAGTCTTAAGCCCTATTCGGACGGTAATTGTTTCTCAGGAGGATGCAAGTGATTTTCACCATTTACAGGGGGTAGTTGGTGATTTTAATGCCGTCTGAATCCAGAATGTCGGTGTTTTTCTCTCACCACCCCTGTAAAAATCCCCAGCCGAATTAACTACTGTTTTTTTGACAAACACCAAGGTCGTGTGGAAATTTAATTGCCGTCCAATCCACATCTCTGAGTTTACGAGAAAAAAAAATGATTCAAAATTCAGTGTTTAAATCCTTTTTGAGCACTCCCGAACACCGCAAGGTAACGTTGTACTTCGGTGTAATTTGCATATTTATTTCTGAAATGCTGGAAAGTATTTAAAAGAACAATTCTTCATAACTGCTCCACCACAGCGACTGGGAGCAGAAAGAGAAGAAAAGCACGTAAACATTCGAAATGGGTCTTTATTATGGCAGAAGCAAGTATGCAATACAATTTTAAAATGTGTATTATAAACAGATATATATTGCGTATAACCTATATACAACTATATACGTCTATTTTCCTATTTTTAAACAGGAGATTTAAATAATCAAATAATAAATAGGATATATTATAAAATATGCTTGGAATAATACGAACAGGCTACATTTTACATAAGTATTTTTAAATACATTTTACACAATAATAAGAATAAATTTGTAAATAAAATTCATTTTATTTACGGCAGACAATCATGTGACTGGTCACATGAGCAGCGCGTTCCTGGGTTCGTAGGATCACAGAACTCGCTCCTCCACTGTGAATAAATCGCCATCCGAATCCATGAGTTTTATCACTGAGGTGATATGGAAATTTATTTTTACAGACATCCATATGAGAAACAATTACCATCCGAATCAGGCTAGAGACAGTATAATGACACACTAGGGGGCTCGTTAATTCATATTCTCCTAGTGTCTTGTTCTGTTAAAGTGGTAATATCACATGGATAAGACTATGCATATGGAAATTATATGCATATAAGGTAATGCATAGTGAAACTAGGCATTGCAAGCACCATATAGCCAATGGTAATTTGGGGAGGAAACAGGATGGGGAAAAGGCTTGTGCATGTATGCACAATTTTTAACTTATATAACTTGTATTATATTGTGCAGGTTTCAATGCACATGGTTTTATCAATCTGAAAACTGTATGCAAAATCTACTTTATTATCCATATGCACACTTTTAGTATGTAATCTGCACGGTTTATACACAAGGCAAGGCCCCTGTTCTTTTTTAACTTTATACTTAACCGTGATGCAGACTTGTCATCATTTGTTGGAAACAAACACTGACCATCGATACACACAAAGCGGCCAAACAAAAAGCGCACGTTCTGTCTGGCGGCATTCCAGAAATACAGGTATTGTGACATAGCACAAAAGGTTTGGCCCTGAGTCACCAATGGCATCAAATCTTTACAAACAGCTTCCGAACTCCCCATTAAAATATATCCTCAGCCCTCTTTTGTACTTATTTTCATCCGAAGGCAACCATGTGTACTGCGCATGTGCTGGTGTTACACACAATGCACAGCACTACGGTGCTATTAGGGCTGTGTGATATGGACAAAAAAAAAATTATCGCGATTTCTTTGATCAATTTTGCGATTTCGATTTTAATCACGATTTTGACACACACAGACATGCTTTACAGTCATAAATGCATTCAGTGTGAATTTGAAATGTATTTCCAAAAGAAAACCAATTAGAGCTTTATCAAAAAGCTGTAACATGTCTCCAGAACAGACATATGGCAAAAAAAATAAATAATCCCGTGTCCAGGGATTTTTTATTTTTTTTTGCCATGCATTGGTCATACAGCTCTTCATGGCGCTGCCTCAGGTGTTGAAATAAATTTTTTGCGCCAGGTTCATACTCCATCTGCAGAGCGTATACACTATGTGTATGCGGTGAAGAGGCAGCACAGACTCATTTTGCTTTCGCACAGGACGTGTTTGCAGTCCGCTCCTGATCCGCGGCTGTTTACCACAAACACAACATTTATCCATTATTTTGATTTCAAATCCAACCGTTGTTACTGAAAATGCTTTTACAGCATTGTGATCCTCTTTTATCAAAGTACAGTAATACAATCTTTCATAGACATTCACATTTAAACTCAAATATAACTGTTTTCCTACCTCCATGAGTGCCATATTGCCTTGTTTATCTAAAAGTGCACTTTTGCTTGTTTTAAATCTAGCCAAAAAGCCATGTGTTGACTGTGAAACAGTAGACTTTAATTATATGCATTTATGGTGTAATTACTACATTTCCGTGTCAATCCATGTTCATTTTTACCACGAACAATGCGCTGTCACTTTAATTCAACGCATGCAGCACAACAAAAATAGACTCGGTGCGGAAACGATCGCTGCATGACTGCTGCAGACGCACTGCCGGACCGCAACCGTGTGCAGTGTGAACGCTCTGATCCGTTAACAAAGGCGCGGAAAAAAACGCACCACAGACGGAGTATGTGTGAACCTGCCGTTACATCTGTATGCCTGGTCTGTTCTGTTCTCTCATTTAGACGCGCTGCATTCTGATTGAATCGGATAGCATACTGCGGGATGTTGGGGCACGGGAAGAATCGTGCTATAAAGCGATTTAGAAATCGCGCACGCTCAAATCATGATTTTATGATGATTTTGATTAATCGCACAGCTCTAGGTGCTATGATAATTTTGTGCTACTCGTGCCTCAAAAAACCTGAGGCTGAGAACAGAGAACCGGTGCTTATCTAGAACAATACCAGAACCGTGAGAAATCCTTAAATTTTGGTTCTGAAAATGGTTCTGGTGCGACATCTGGGCAAAGCGCCGAGAGCTTATCTTTTAATGGTGACATGGACTAGTGTCTGTTAATATTAAAGTGCAAAAAGACTGCTATTTAAAAGAAGTCCGCATGTTCTGTGTGCATGTGTGTGAATGTTTGGTGTACTACACATACTGAAGACTTATTTTTTTTTAATATTTAATGCTTTTTGTTTATTACCTACTGTCAAAATTATTTTAATAGAATGGTACTATCAACAAATTCAAAATATAGTATTTTACAAATTTAGTGAAACTAATACATTTTTTCTGATGCAAAATCAAAACCTAACCTATTTAACCCTTGAATTAATTCCCATCCGATGATAAAGAACGTGTGATGCAAAGCGCATGCCAGCAGTTGTACAAGTGCTTTTCTGTGCTAAATTCCATTTTTAAATCCCGTTTTCATGGGTTTAATTAAATTGTAATAATTAAAAAGTATGTCTAAAAAATTTATTTCATAAAACATTTACAAACTGTAATAATTTATTAACTTTTTAACAATAAGAGGGGCCTTTAAAAAGGGGTCTGTTTTAGTTTTTCAGTATGTCGATTTTTTTCTGGATTTATGATTTCGTACATATGTAAAATCATAACTAGTGGTAATCAAATGAATTCATAAAACTTCAACCATTTGATCAATCTTTTAAAGTGTATGAAAACAATTCACAACAAAACATTGCATTTATATTATTTATTAACTTACTATAATAGATGCTTACTATATAAATTAAAACAAGGATGAAAAAGTGTGATTATTTCTTAAATGATGGCTTATTCAATTATATTATTATTACATATTTTTTTAAATTAAACTGTACTTTTATTTTGGCGAGCTGTCGTGATACAATAAGACTGTATCTATATCTAAGTTTTTGCAAGTGCAGAACTCTGTAAACTTGCGCTGAACTGAACTGAATTAATTATGAAGCGAGCTGTATACGACCCATTCACAATTTTTTTTAAATGGTGCATGCAGCATAGTATTTAAATGTTAGATTGAATCTAAAACTGCAAAGACTGACATAGTGATCATCATAGCAATGGATGAGACAAAAACTTGATTTTAAATAGCAATTTTTACTTAAAACATTTGAAGGCTATTCAAATTCATTTACAAAAAAAGGGTCTCAGATAGATTTCCAATAGTTTTTGCTTCAAGAACCAAGGAATTGTACTGGTATTGGCACCCACTACTGACATTTTGTTATTGTGACAACACTATTAGCACAGCTAATGTGTGGAAAAGTCAACGTCAATCCATACCTTTAAGTAAGAGCCATAGTATTTGGTGACATGAGGACTATCACACTGGCTGAGTACAGTGATCTCCTGTTGGATGTCTTCGATTTCATCTTCCGCCTCCTCAAGATCAATGGTCTTGATGGCCACTACGTTTTGAGAGCGACGGTCGATGCCTTTGAACACCTCACCGAACGAGCCCTTCCCGATACGCTCTAGTTTAGTGAACAACTCCTCGGGGTCTGTTCGGCTGTTCTGGAATACAAAAGTTACAGAGTTTGAGTTGACTAGATTAGGTAGTCAACTGGTTAACTATACACCTCAGGTAAATTTGCTGTAATCATATATTTGGAATGCAAGTTCATAGTATAAAGTAAGACTATTAACATAAAATCTCTCAAATTCAACACTAAAAGACCTCTCCCTTTCTTTATAAACCATGTGATTCACTGCACCAATATACAGTTGCTTGATTATTTTCCTTCACTTTTACAAAAAGCTCAACAAGGAACAATGAAGATCAAAGACAAGTAGTTCATAAGTGTTTATAACAGAGAGAATGCCAATGCCACATTGGGTTAATCAATAATATTCCAAGAAACCTTTGGGAGGGGAGCTCTACGAATCAATATATGCAGCTGTTTAACTGGTATCAGTTACTTATTGCAGATACAGTTATTTCACCGCATGCAATATTGAGTTTTGTTGCGTATAGTCTGTTTATTAGCTTTAAAGTCCACATGGAAAGTCTGCATGAAATCAACATGGTTATTTACGGGAGTTGGGGAGGGGTAGATTCTCCGACGCATAACGATTCTCTCTTCTACGATTCCGAGCTGTTTTTGTGCATATGTTCAAGGGCACCTTTATGCACTAGAGAGCTGTATTATCCTGCTTGCTGTATATTACACACACAAAGTTGAACGAGTATATAAACATGCATAATGTTTCATGGTTGAAGCAAAATACAGTGGCAATCACAGGCTTCATTGAACAGGATTTGTGCTGTAAGAAACATGCACTTTGCTTGACCCTCATCGGTATTTCAGTTTTTCTTTTCCAAATGCTCTACAAAGGCATCATTTGGAAAGTAACATTAATTTGATGCATGGAACTATTGACAGGTGGCTGTTTTCAAACACTTTGCTTCCCAACACTTGAAAAATTCCACCATCAAACTCTTGTCTGAAGTTGGTGAATATCCACTTATCCAATATTCTTATATAATGAAATCCATATTCACAATATATGGAAAAGGGAGCAAATCACAGGCAGTGTAAATATGCATTGTGAGAAACCTGGAAAATGGTATTACCAGTGTTTACCGGTTTAATCAGTCTGACAAGTCCCTGATTGGAGAATCTAACTCACTTACTGAAGTCCAATAATTTCACCAATGTCTGTTTTGAAGAAAATTTAGTGAAACTGAAGGTTCGTGAAATTTGAATCAATGTATTTACTGGATTAAACAAGCATTTATACTGAATAATGATATATAGTTTTCTTAAGTTTCCTATAATTTTTTTTTAAACCCTTGTGCATCCTTAGGGGCATTTTTTGTCTTTTTTTCAAAAAAAGTTTTGGTTGTGTTAATGCAAACAGCATACATTTAGTCAAAAAAGTGTATTTTTATTGGAATGTAAATATTTTACCATCATTTACTTTCATAAATCTATTTTACACTGGGCACAAAAAAAATTGCACTCAGAACCTTAAGGAAAAAAATGTTTCCTCTGACACCCATTAAAATATTTATTTAACTCCAGTGCCATTTAAGCATTAATTCATGCATCCTTTGTTAATAGCCTTTTATTCTGTTGGTGAGCCTTCAAAATTAATTTTTTTTAAAAAACATTTTTACTATTTTCCACCTGATAGTACCCATGGAGCAAATACTCGCTTTTTCCTGTTTTGTGCTTCTGCTGAAAAAAGGCCAACTGAATTGAAATGATGGAATTATAATTGTGTGACTGTATTGTATGGATATCAGAGTGTGTTCTGTATGTGAGTGCTGAGAAATGTGTGTGTGTAAGGTAGTTTAAAATAATCTGACACTGCACAAAAATAATAATGCATCAGAATGAATGTTTTTGCTAATCGGTGATCTGACTTTTTGACACGGTCCTCTAACCTGTTTAAATTGACACACAAGGGCTAATTATAGTGTAATGTATTTCACTGTGTTGAAATGACATGACCTGTGGTGTGTTACTAAACATCGGAGTGAATCCTCACTTTCACTGGTTGCTGCCTTTGTATATATTTTAGTAGCATAGTGTTGTTTGTAAAAGCAAGGAGTGAAAATCTGTCATTGGATACACTTACTATCATGCTTTACTAGTGGAGACAATAAGAAACGCTCCGTAGCAATAAGACAGAAAAAAAATGTGTGTGTCCAACACAAGGTATAAATATTTGATGATGGAGAAAATCATGAGAATGGATGCCCAAAGTGCTTCTTTGGCTTTTGGACAGGTAAGATAATTAATTATTGCGTAGACTACTCTCTAAATCTCACTAGCATTGGTGTAATTTACATAAAACTCAAAGACAATCATGCAGATCCACATCTAGCAGCATCTAATGCCATTGAGGCATTGCCACTTAATGCACCTTTTTAAAATCGACTAGTTTATAAAGCTGATTTCTTTGCAATTTGGGCTTAAAAGACCATTAATATTCAGTAATATCATCGATTCAACTGCACTCATGCCATCAGATGAGAACAAAACTTGAGCTGAATAATGACTAAATCTGCAACATTGACACTCAACTGAACTGAATCAATATTGAATGAACTCAAGCTGAATAACACTCTTGTCTTCTGTGTGGAGCCGCTTTACAGTGAAAATCGTTGTGGATAAAAAGTTGTTTCGTAATTGATGAAGTTTATGACATTAACACTACTATTTATTTATTGATGTGAAGTTGCTTTGAAACAATAAAGTGCAATATAAATGAATTTGACTTAATGTTCAAGACTACATAGAAATGATCAAATTTGTGATATAGTAGGTCTGTCAATACTTTGGAAATTGACATAAGGACCTATATGTGACTCTGGACCAACAAAACCAGTCTTAAGTGTCAATTTTTCGAAATTGAGATTTATGCATCATCTAAAAGCTGAATAAATAAGCTTTCCATTGATGGTTGGTTTGTCGGGATCAGACAATATTTGGCTGAGATACAACTATTTGAAAATCTGGAATCTGAGGGTGCAAAAAAAAATCAAAATGTTGAGAAAATCGCCTTTAAAGTTGTCCAAATGAAGTTCTTAGCAATGCATATTACTAATCAAAAATGAAGTTGTGATATATTTACGGTAAGAAATTTACAAAATATCTTCATGGAACATGATCTTTACTTAATAGCCTAATGATTTTTGGCATAAAAGAAAAATCAATAATTTTGACCCATACAATATATTGTTGGTTATTGCTACAAATATACCCCAGCGACTTAACACTGGTTTTGTGCTCCAGGGTCACATATATATATTTTTTTAAATCAAGTTTTCCAAAAACATGCATATTGTGATATAGTTTGCAACCGAATATTAAAGAATATGAAACATGGCTTTTGCTTACATCTCCCACCCCAAATAATGCATTTACGACATGTTTCATCATTATTGGTTAAAATTTTTAACTGGTTAACTGGTTAAAAGAAATTTGCATCCATAATTGCTGTCTACCAAAATTCTAAGAATACCATGATACATTTTTGCTTGAATTGCAAATTCAGATAATGTGCAGTGACAGGTTTTGTGGTAAAATATTTTACACCAAACGTGGCTTGTATAGTTAGATTTCACATCCAATTAGACTGGTCTTTGGGCATCTCCGATGCGCTTTCGATCCAGTGCAGCAGTAGTGATGAGCCATATCCTGCTCCACAGTCTGCGTCCTTCTGATAAACCGCTGTGCAACAGACCGCTACATTAATGACCAGGCTATCTGTATGTTAACAAGCTCACAAAAAGGGTGTGTATGTACCCCACAAGATTTATCAGCTGGATGCATTTCCTCCACTATTCAAACACATGAACTGGCAACAAAGAGGTACACCTCAGAGGCTGTGGAAATGCATTTGGGAAAACGTACCAAGTGCAAACGGGTACGAGCTACATGACACAACAAGCTTTCATCATGTTCCTTCAGACTTCTCCCCTTTCGCTGTACCTGACTCGGGTGTTAACCACGGGAAACCAGCGCTCGAAACACTTCCTTGCAGGCCACACCCAGACACTACGCCTAAGACCGACACTCCTTCATGCTTCTGGAGCTATAACACATCACTTCTATGAATGGACAATTGTATCGCCTATTTAGAAAGACTGCACTTTAAACCCCAGGCAAACTCACAAAATAAACATTAAAAAGGCATCACAAGTGTAACATTAATGAGCAAAGTTACCCACCGCTGTTACCCATCTGCTGTGCATAATGATTAACAATACCACCCAGTTGTCATAGCAGAGAAGTCAACACATATGTGTGTGTGTGTGTGTGTGTGTGTGTGTGTGTGTTATTCCAGGAAGGAGCACATGCTTAGCTGTGGTGTTCTGGATCAGTGACCTTTCTGACCTCCGTCTGCTATCAAAAAAGGAACAGAGCTGAAGTTCAAATGCGCCGCCAACCAAACACAGCTTCTGATTCCAAGCGTCTACCGAGTGTGAAGTTGAGACAGCGGCCACAACACGGAACCACATTCACACTTCCTGTGCTGCAAGTCACGCAAAACAGCTTAAAACACAAGGATTACATCACTGTCCTAGATCACGGGCAGCAAAAGCAGACTCATTATGCTTTATAAAGAGAGATGGGAACAAGAGTGAGTGCTAGCACACCTTTAGGGAGCAGATGCCACCTTATACACAAATATCTGCTCCATCATTAGACCAGGAGCATAGAGATATCCAAATATAGACTGATCCGGACCATAAATCAGCTCATAGTGACTAAGCCATCCATTCAGTCATATACACAAATAAACACACTTAAAATCAATTAATATGCTCCTTAATGTCCTCATTCCAAACACACTGGAAAACCGCTCAAGGATTAATAATTAGATATCAGATGCATGTTGCTCATTGGTGTTACTCATTTCTGAAACCTATAATGATGCTATAATTAATATAAAAACATAATGCTGCTAAACATGAGTCACCAATCATTTTAATATTTCCCATGCAGCAATAGAAACTGTGGTGTTTTATTTAGCAACTCTCATTTTTATAAATCAGAATGACATATCATGTGCTCAAATTCAAATGTCCAGTATACTGTGAAGTGCGAACTGCATATTAATATTAAAAACAAAATCAATGTCTGTTTTGTATTACTTAACGTGGAGAAATTGACTTTTTTCATAATCTAGCTTTGTAATTTGTGACCCTGGAGCACAAAACTAGGCTTAAGTAGCACGGGTATATTTGTATGGGTCAAAATTATCGATTTATGCCAAAAATCATTAGGATATTAAATAAAGATCATGTTCCACAAAGATATTTTGTACATTTCCAAACGTAAATAATATCAAAACTTAATTTTTGATTAGTATTATGTGACCCTGGAGCACAAAAGCAGTCTTAAGTCGCTGGGGTATATTTGTAGCAATAGCCAAAAATACATTGTATGGGTCAAAATTATTGATTTTTCTTTTATGCCAGAAATCATTAGGATATTAAGTAAAGATCATGTTCCATGAAGATATTTTGGAAATTTCCTTCTTGAAAATACATCAAAACTTTTTGATTAGTAATATGCATAGCTAAGAACTTCATTTGGACAACTTTAAAGGTGATTTTCTCAATATTTTGATTTTTTTGCACCCTCAGATTCCAGATTTTCAAATAGTTGTATCTCGGCCAAATATTGTCCGATTCGAATAAACCATACATCAAAGGAAAGCTTATTTATTGAGCTTTCAGGTGATGTATAAATCTCAATTTCGAAAAATTGACCCTTATGACTGGTTTTGTGCTCCAGAGTCACATATGGGCTTCATTTGGACAACTTTAAAGGCGATTTTCTCAATATTTTGATTTTTTTTTTGCACCCTCAGATTCCAGATTTTCAAATAATTGTATCTCAGCCAAATATTGCCCTATCCTAACAAACCATACATCAAGGGAAAGCTTATTTTAGATGATGTATAAATCATAAGGGTAAAAAAAAAAAGACTGGTTTTGTGGTCCAGGGTCACATTTGACAACAGTTTATAACAACTTTCGTCGTCCAACAGAACACATTTAACTTGAATAGATACAAGTATGCTATAACAAAAAGAGTATCGCTAAATTACTATTGAGCAGGTATCAGATGATAAAGCCATGGTACTATAACATTTACCGTGGTAGTAGATATAATTACCATATTCATGTACCACGGCGCTTTAAATAATCTAAAAAAAAAAATACTGTGGTACATAGCTTTTCTATAGTAGCCTATAATTTAAAAAATTGTACTTTTTTTTGCTAGTGTTAATATTAAAAAGTTGTTAAAGAACTGACAGAAGCGAATGTAAAGATGCCATATGGATGATTCATGAGTAAAGCAGGTTAGCCTATGATTACGATAATAATAATGATGATGATGTTGATGATGATGATGATGATGATGATGGCCTGGCTTTACCTTTCCACACAAACTCACCTGCATTCCAGGAACTTGAACAGCTACCGGCGACTGAGCCATCTCCACCAGTCCACAGACAAACTACACAGCGAATAAACTCTCGGAGAGATACTTAAAGAGTTCTTTTCCTCACACTACTTTGTATTAACTTACATATATTACTATATTTACACTCTATTCACACTGTTCGTCAAACTCCCCGCGACGCCAAACTCTTGAGCTAGCTGCGCTCTGCTAGCTTTAAAGTCGACACTCGCTAACCATAATTCCTTCGTCAACCGGACTTTTTGTTATTTGTATGAGATCCAGACGGTCGTCGGTGGCTTGTTACACGCTTTTGGTGAGAGTTTGCGCAGAGTTTGTTCTTCAGGAGATCCTCTTTGACGCCATGACTCGCACAGCACTCGCGAAGTTGTTTTGTGCTTCAGTTCTGGCCGTTGGGTGGAGCACGCAGACACTGCGTCACGAATACTGCTGCCACCATCAGGAGCTTCAGCACACGCTGGAAACTGTTCTGGCTCGACTTTTCCAATTTTGTTAAAAAATATTGATGTTTAAACTTCTGTATAACCCCCAAAAATGCGTTTTTGGTTACTCATTGAATATAGACACTCTCACTTTAAATGTATTAATTTATTGCCAAAGTTTACATTCATAAAAGTAAAGTTTCAAAGAAAACTCCTTCCTTTTTTCGTTTTCAAGAAAGATTTTGATGTGTATATAAACTCTAGTAATTGTATTGCATGTAAGACACTTTCATGGTGTGTATTCTTATAAGCTATAGTATGCTTTGGATTGGTCATTGTCTTTTGTTCTTATTCTTTGTATTTCTCGTTCTTTTGTTGCATAAAAAAAATTAAAAAGCTTCACCACACACTTCTCCATGCTATTGCCTTTATAAAGCCTTATACAGCCTTGCAGAATCTGCAAAATGTTAATTTACCAAAATAAGAGGGATCATACAACATGCATGTTGTTGTTTATTTAGTACTGAGCTGACTAAGATATTTTGCATAAAAGATGTTTACATATAGGGTGAAGTCAGCTAAAATGGGCCAAATAAGGTTGTAGCATCATATCTCTTTATATTTTGTACAGAAAATCACAATGACTGATCTTGCATTGTTGCTTCAACACTTGTTGGCATGTAACAATAATTTTTACTGGTCTGAGTTTTTTGAGGCGGGCAGGGCAGAGTGTTACATGAAGCTTGTCAGAGAAATTGTAAGTTAATTGAGCCTTCATTAATCACTAATAAGGGTACTAAAGCAATTATACCTAAGCTTACCAACAAAGCAAAGGTTTATGAACAATGTTTTGAC
The DNA here is from genome assembly GCA_021397915.2 of Tor tambroides. NCBI lineage: Eukaryota > Metazoa > Chordata > Actinopteri > Cypriniformes > Cyprinidae > Tor > Tor tambroides. The sequence goes on from JAFVLL020042938.1 coordinate 54,874, forward strand.
ATGCTCTTTCAAATAAAAAAGTTTAATTTCTAAAAGAAACTTTGATTTTTGTAAAAAAGGGTCATTTTTGGTAGAAATGGCTGGTTAAGCTAAAATGGGCCACAATTTTCAGCTAAAATGGGCTGCTTACACACACACACTTTTAGACAGAAATTGAGGGTGAAAATAGGTTTATAGGCGTAGATATGTATCCATACAAAATTTGAACAGTCTTTTAATAAAATTGCAATGCAGACAGTATGGCAGGAGGACAAGCAAATAAAGGAAACAGAGACGAGAAGAGAAAGGGAAAGAAAAGAAGATGTCAGTAAAATGGGCTGCACACACACACACACTTTTACACAGAAATTGAGGGTGAAAATAGGTTTATAGGCCTACTGTAGATATGGATGTATCCATACAAAATCTTAACGGTCTTTTAAAAAAAATACAAGCATACACACATACACGCATACATGCACACAAAAGACACCAATGCGCAGAAACACACACCTATACAACATGATCAGTTCATTTTTAATTGCATTGTTTAATTAAATATTCATTCAACTTTCTATTTAATGAAATACATTTATGGTGTTGCTGTGGCACACTAAAGACAATAGTGTCAATTTTCTGTTAAAAATAAAATGGTTTATTTGAAATTACCTGTTGTTCTCTTTTTATGTTGGCCCATTTTACCTGAATGTTGTTGTGCCATGGCTCAAGAAGGAACCTGCTGATACTCTAACTCTCATCATTTTAAAACATTTATACTTTTTCACATTTAAAAAATATAAATATATTTAAGAGACCCATGCTAACTTATAAGAACATCATTAGATCTCATGCATAGCTTATTTGATGGTAAGTCATTTACCAAAATGTGGCCCATTTTAGCGGACTTCACCCTAGTCCACAAGAGAAAATAAGTTAAATTTATCAAAATGACCGCCTTCAAAAGTTTACATATGCTTGATTCTTACTGTGTTGTTAGCTGAATGATCCCCAGCTGTGTTTCTTTTTTGTTTTTTTTTGTTTAGTGATAGTTGTTCATGAGTCCCTTGTTTGTCCTGATCAGTTAAACTGCCTGCTGCTCTTCAAAAAAATCCTTCAGGTCCCACAAATTCTTTGGTTTTCCAGCATTTTTGTGTATTTAAACCCTTTTCAACAATGACTGTATGATTTTGAGATCCATCTTTTCACACTGAGGACAACTGAGGGATTCATTTGCAACTATTACAGAAGGTTCAAACGCTCACTGATGCTCCAGAAGGAAAAAACACGCACAAATAAAATGCAAAGGTGCAAAATGTGCAAATCGTTTTCAGACTTGACCCTTGTGGCACTGATGAAGGGTTAAGCCCGAAAACGTTTTGCACATTTTGCACCTTTGCACTTTATTTGTGGCCTCTGGATAATAAATTTATATGAGCAGTTTGGCCTATTTTTCTTATTTTTTGACTGTTGGATTTACAGAAATCATTTCACTTTTAAGAAGTGTTTTCTCAACATTTAAACATTGCATCAGCTACTGCTGAACACATTCATTTTTATTTCAATCAGTAGGTTATGTATTACTGTCTTTGGGAGGCTTTTGTCTTTCAAACACATTAAAATGCGCAAATTCACTTTATTTCTTATTTACATTTAATGCAGGGATTCACAAACTTTTTTTTTGTCATCTGAACCTCTTTTTCAGGTAAACAAACTAGATATTTCAATTTTTAGTGTTTTATTTTGATTGTTATATTTTAAAATTAGTTATTTTAATGTAACATGTTTATGATTTAATTATTAGCTTTTCATTCAACTCACAAACACTCTGCAGTTCCTTTACGAAGTAGTTTGGGAAACCTTGGCAAAGTAATGTTAAATGCACTTCATGTTTGTTAATAACAATGAATGAAATATATATTTTCTTCTTTGTATTTTTATATCAAGATGGTACAAGATTATCCTATTTAAATCAATGTGATAAACAAGTAATCCAAACACACTAGTCTGATTACATTACCTAAAATGTGTAATGTAATGGATTACGTTACTAACTACAACTTTTGTTGTGCAATTTCGAATCAGTAACAGCCTGCAATTTTAAAGTAACTTACCCAGCTCTGTTAATATTTAGATACTTTTAAAGTGTCATGTAAAAAAAAAGATACTATTCCATTTAAAATTTTGACAATTTAGTTGAATAATTGAATAATCAACGACAGAAAAATTGAATAGCACACGATTGACGGCAGAAAAGAGTTGCAAGTTATTAATATACTGAATACTTGAATAAACTCCTGACCCTAAGCAAAGAGTATAGAATACATATAGGCTTCTATACTCTTTGCCCTAAGTGTGAGGCTTAGCAAGCACCTGCCATTCAAAAAGGAAACAATAATATATGTGATAAATATAAAATAGATAATTTGAAACGTGAAAAGATTCACACAGCTTTAGCCTGATAACATTTTAATGTGAGGCACTGTCGAGAGCTACGGTATGTCTTGCCTTTACAAAGGAATGGACACACTGGACGTCGAGAATGGTAAATGTGTACAGTGGGGAATAAAACCGTAATATTGGTCCACAAGAAAAAGAAAAATATTTCTATGGCTATTCACTCAGACCAGCTGAGAAAGTGAATTAAGTATATGTCTGCTAGCCATTGAACAAGAGGACAATATTTCATATTGTCTTGCATGACAGTACCCAACATAAAAATAGGATAAGCCACATACTGCAACTGGTCAACACTTAAATAGCAATTAAAAGGGGATTAAAAGAAAACTGTTCCTGTAAGAGGCAAACTCAGTGGACTGAAATTACAGGGAACATACAGGTAGTGGTTATATTTTCAAGAAAGGTTACCTACTAACTGTACGGGGTGTGAAATCAATATGCATCACACTCGAGTGAAACTGTGAAAGTCTGCATTGAAAACATCAATCTTCTAATGGTTTTCATTGGCTAGCCTCAGTCACACATGGTAGCAGCCTATCAGAGGAAGAAATGAATAAATTCACTTCAGATTGACGTAAATAACGCATTTCTTCCACCGGAAAGGCTGCAATCACAGTGGAAATGAGAAACCGTCGTCGTGTATTCCCATGGAGAAAAATCTTGCAGATTCAGAACGAATGTTAAGAAAGCTGGATAGCTAAGAGCGAAGGATGAGTAACTGAATGCCTACACCATACATGGATTTAAAATACAGAGAAAACACACAACTGGTAAAAAACAAAACACTTTGCTTATTTACAGATTAGACAGTCTCTCGGCGAGTCCTTTGACTTAGTTGTCCAGAAGGTTCAAAGATCCACTCCAGAAGGCAACAGGTCCCATCTACGGATTTTACAGACACAAGGCTATGGTATACAAAACCAGCTTAACTCAAACACAAATGTCTTTCCTTAAGAGTCTCAGGAGAAGCATCTGTGTATTTTCTTCTTAAACGGTACGTCCTGAAGCGGAGCCCACTGCATAGAGCGATACTGTTCATGAACAGCCGAACGAGGACTGAGTTTTGAATATTAGTCTGGCATGTCGATGCACAGTTTGGGCGGCGGCACAAAGTATTTGCCAGGACTCTGGGTGATCACCACACCCGTCTTCTTACGAAACATGGGAGGGATTTTAGGCACCTCGTGGATGGGCAATTCCTCGGACACATCGGAGTCCTCGTGGTGCAGGTCATAGGATATGTTGCCATACTCCCTCAGGAAGGGGAAGAGTTCAAGAAGAAACTGGCAGAAGTCTTTGCGTATGCCAAACCACCCTGATACAGAGGGAAATGAGAGAGGAAGAGCTCAAGTCAACACTGATACCAAATTAGGGGAACATACAGTACACCATCGTTTTCTTTTCATTTAAAACAAACATCTATGGAACAAATGGTTTGTGCTAATCATTTGTGATACAGAAATGTTCGGAAGAAAATGCGAGTGAGAGGGAAACAAATCATGTGTGATGAGCTACATGGCAAAATTGATCACTTAAGGTTTGGGGTTTGTTTTAAATGACTCATTACAAATAAGAAAAATAATATTAGTAATGCCTACTTTAGCACACACCACTATGTAGTTCTTAGAAAGCTAAACGGTATGATGCTATACTGGAAGCATGTCCAGTTTTGATGAATTATTTTTATTTAAAAATTATTTGCAAACACTTCTGAATCATTCTTGTTAAGCCGTTATAAAGAATGAGTAGCAAGAAGACAGATATACTGACGTTCAAAAGTTTGGGATCAGTAAGATTTTATTGTGTTTCTCTTCTGCTCGTCAAGTCTGCATTTACTTGATCAAAAATACTGTAAACGGTAACATTTTGAAATATTGTTGCAATTTAAAATAATTGTTTTCTATTTTAATATACTCTAAACAATTTATGTTCATTTCATCACTGCTTAATATTTTTTTGGAACCTGTGATACTTTTTTCAGGATTTTTTGATGAATAAAAAGTTCAAAAAACAACATTTATTTAAAATAGCAATCTTTTCTAACAATATAAGTCTTTGATCACTTTTTATCAATTTAAACCATCCTTGCTGAATAAAAGTAGTAATTTCTTAAAAAAAAAAAAAAAAAAAAAAAAAAAAAATTTACTGACCCCAAACCTTTAAACAGTAGCGTATATTGTTACAAAATATTTCTATTTTAAATAAATGCTGTTCTTTTTAACTTTTTATTCATAAAAGAATGATCACACGTTCCAAAAAACATTAAGCAGCACAACTGTTTCAACACTGATAATAAATCAGTATATTTGAATGATTTCTGAAGGCTCACGTGACACTGAAGACTGGAGTAATGATGCTGAAAATTCAGCTTTGCATCACAGGAATAAATTACATTTTAAAGTATATTAAAATAGAAAAACATTATTTTAAATTGCAATAATATTTCACAATATTAGTGTTTTTCGGTATTTTTGATCAAATAAATGCAGCCTTGATAAGCATAAGAATCTTACAGATCCCAAACTTTTGAATGGCAGAGTAAGTAACACGTGTCACGTACAGTGATTGCCTCCTTTCTGGCCAAACGTTGTCACCATTAGAGTCACCAAAGAAACCCAGAGGGGAACAAACACCGGGACGTAGTTGGAGTTATAATGGCCATCCAGCTTATGAACGAGAAGAATCTGAAAACACAAACACTGATGAAAATCAACCCTGGATCGATAAAGCTCACAAAACAGCTGCATAAATGAAATCATATTAATCAATTAAACAAACACTACTATTGAGTAAACTATTGGGTGAACTATTCCTTTAATATCCGGTCAACTGATACATTGCACATAGCTTATATTGGTGCATGTGAGTATATTCAACTAAAATATTTTGACAAAGAGATGTGGAACAGAAATATGGTCAACTGACCTTGAACTACTTCATAGCTCCAGAAGTATTTTTCCCATTCATTATTTTTTATTTCAGTTTTTTTTTTTTTTTTTTTTTTTTTTTTTTATAAATATGACAGAGTGCTGTCAAAACTCTACAGCGCTTCAGATGACAGCTGAAATTACTGCCAGCAAAAGTTAAACAGGATCCAAGCGAGTTTTTAGTTGATAAATGACAGGATAGCTTAATAAAGATGGTTGTTCAGATGTGCTAGAGTTTGAGTGCTTGATTTCTAACCTGAAGTATACATCACAGTATACATCACCCTATTCATTTCAAACCAGACATCCCAAAAAGCATCATAAACCTGCAGTATGTAGATCGTAGAGGCCTTGTTGTCTTGTCAACTGCCCACATGTTATTTTTGCACTTCACAGGGAAGCCAAACTGGTGACTTCTCAATCTCTGTGTCGGGTGTGTCTGGAGCCATATTCAAATAATGGAAATACATTTAGTGAAATAGAGCTACTGCTGCACACAAGACGGATTGTCACATGTCATTTTAGACATTGCTTTGCTTATGGCAAAAACACTAGAAAACAGCAGTGTGTGAGAAGTTACTAGCAGCTGTCATGTAGTCAAGATTAAATAAAACATTTGCCGTAATAGCTTTGATCATACAGACTCCGTAATTGTGGCGATATATTTCAGTTTTTTTAGAATGTATGATTTTTATTAGGCTCCATACGGTAGTTTAAACTTGTGTAAAATCTTTTAGTTTAACATGGACCTTTATAGTTACGCAACTTTTGTGATATACAATTGGCTTGGTAAGATTTTTTTTTTTTTAAAGAAATGAATACATTCATGAAGTATGCATTAAAAATTGATCAAAAGTGACAGTAAAGATTTTTAGATTAAATAAATGCTGTTCTAATTTCTTGAGCAGCAAATCAGCATATTAGAATGATTTCTGAAGGATCATGTGAGTAATGATGCTGAAAATTCAGTTTGATCACAGGAATAAATTACATTTTAAATAGTGCTGTGAAACGATTAATCGCGATTAATCGCATCCAAAATAAAAGTTTTTGTTTACATAATATATGTGTGTGTGTACTGTGTATATTTATTATGTATATATAGATACACACACATTCAACACATATTTTGGAAACATTTACATGCATATACAATATAAACATAACATTTTTCTCAACTATATACATGCATGTGTGTGTATTTATATATACATAATGAAATACACAGCACACACATATATTATGTAAATAAAAACTTTTATTTTGGATGCGATTAATCATTTAACAGCACTAATTTTAAAATATATACAAACAGAAAACAGTTATTTTAAATAGTAATAATTTTTCACAATATTACTGTTTTTACTGTATTGTTAATCAAATAAATGCAGCCTTGGTGAGAAGCAGCAGCAGATTTCTTTAAAAAAAAAAAAAAAATATCCTCCCGACCCCAAACTTTTGAATTAAATAATAATTATATATACACATATAATGTATATAATTATTTAGTTACTAATGTGCAAAAAAAGCATGAATAAAACGGTTATTAAATACTGGTTCTGTATATTGAGTAAAGGACACAAACATTAACGATAATCCGTTTCTAGACTGGTTTAAAAAATCATTATGGGCTGATCTCTACCCAAGACATGCTGAGTGGCTTCAGCTTACTTATTGCATAAACTCAATCAAGGAAAAACTGAATGATGTTGGAATCAAACCTCAAAGGTAAGCAGGGGCACCACTATGGTCATCCAGCTGATTGCCATGGTGATGTGTGTGCGCCGCTGCTCGGCAATGACATCCATGGACCGCAGGAAGAGCACAGACCAGACAATGTAATAGAGCACCACCAGACACAGGAAGGACATGAGAATCCACAGCGGCACGCACACCACCTGGAAAAGACATGGCACTTGCTCTCATAACAAGACACAGAGCTCAGATTACAAAGCTGGAGGCCCAACTGCAGGTGACTGATGATATGGCAGCAGTAAATGAGTGTGGCTGCCCTCCTTACCAACCACGGCCAGCTGATGATCTTATCCAGCCTCAAAGCGATGAAGATAAACTGAAGAATATTTACAGAGCACAGGATCTCCAGCTGATGAAACAACACAAAGAGTGTACAATCAGGCACGATTCATTTCTGTAAACACAAAGATCCACATGCTTAGGGAGATATGCTTGGCATCACGTGGGTGAATCTCACAAGAACTGTGGGTCATATATCAATAAAAAAAACAAACAAACATTGTTTATAAAAGAAATAGAGCCTGTTTTAAGAGTAAGATTTTTTTTTTAAATTGTGACAATATTTTATATCTTTTTTCTTTACCATAGTACAAAATTATAATATTATTTAGTTTTCTTTTCTATAAACCATTATATATATTATATTATATATAAATGTCAAAGATGAGAATCTTGTCAGGTTTATTTAAAACAAGAATCATTAGATGTCATTAAATGACTGTATTTAAGGATCACAGTGCAGCCCCTAAAATACTAATTAATTGTAATTTTAAATCTTCACCAATCTTTGCCACTGTCCTTCAACCCACTAGATTTTACCCGTTTGTCAGCAACAAGTTATTAATAATTTAAAATATAATAAAGTTTAGTGTGATCACTTTTTCTTATATTTTAATAAGTAGAGGTCAGAATAAGTATGTCGTTTCATTTTTACCTAAAAAAAATGAAACCTAAAAAATATAATACCTAAAAAAATGAAATAATTTTGTCATTTTGACAACATTATTTCACCCATATTTTGATATTTTATTTTCACAAATGTTATTTGAAACATTAAAAGTAGATGCTTTATTTAATATGCTTTCTGTGCATATAAAATCACTTCTGTAAATTTAAAATGCAAAATGTGAATCTTGTTTTCGACCCATAAACCAAAGATTAAAAATATAATTGTAATACTACAGTAATGAAAACAACTGTGACAAATGGGAGTAACTAAATTGTCATGCAACTAAACAAAAATCAGGCTTTGTTTTCTACGCATAAATTATAATTTCTTGTTTTTTTTTTGGCATGAAATATGACCTCAACATAATTTGTTCGACTTCAACCGTACTGAAAATGGTTGTGGTAGTTTGTTTCAGACAAATCTTCCTCTGTGATTGTAAATCACGGCTGATACCTCAAGCGACCGGTCGTGCCTGAATCCCCACACGCACGCCGCCACTGAGACGGGCGAGACGAAGAAGAGCGGCATGAAGACCAAAAGCCAGAAGTGTGAACCCCGCTGCACACGGTCACACACCAGCACCTCGAAGGTGAGCAGGAGGAGGTGGATTCCCACAGCGATCAGCATGGCCTTGAACTCCACGCAGGTCTCACCCTCAGCCCTAAAGACGAAAACTTACTGCATGACATGAACAAAATCACACTTCCTTAAAGGGACAGGACACCCAAAAACGACAATTCTGTCATCATTTACTCACCCTCATGTTATTCCAAACCTGTATGAGTCTCTATCTTCTGCTGAACACAAAAGAAGATATTTTGAAGAATGCTGGTAACCAAAGAGTTGCTGGTCCCCATTGACTTCCATACTATGGAAAAAAAAAAAAAAAATACTATGGAAGTCAACGGCTACCTTCAACTGTTTGGAAACTCATACAGGTTCGAAACAACATGTGAGTGAGAAAATGATGACAGAATTGTCATTTTTGGGTGACATGTCCCTTTAAGTCATAAAGGCAACATGATATGCATTCTCACAAAGTTCACTAGTGTGCTGGCAAGACTTTACCTACAACAGAAGCCTAAATAACATTAACCAAATCAGTGTACACATTAATTGTGCTAAATAAGACTAGGAAAGTGTATCAGGGTCCTTAACCGTATAAAGCCTGACATATGAAATAATATCCATTTTTAAAATAGAACCTTTAGACAAAATAAAGTTGCTGCATATGTATTTTATGTCATATTTAATACATCAGGCTTTTCAGGTCATACAGTATGATATACTCAGACTCAGAATATGGAGGAAAAACAGCTCAGATTTATTCAGAGGCCCAATCAGAGCAAAAACTATGCAATTTTGGTGCAGATGCTGATATGTATGTATATGGCCAAAAAGTAGGATGAAATTCTCGTAGCTTGTAATGTAAATCAATGAGATCTTTACTTACATAAAATCACAGAAATATCAGTTGTCACTCTGTAGCTCCAATAATAGGTAAGATGATATTTAAATGCTTAATTTGATTATCAAATCATATAATGCAATGCAATACAATAATGATGACTGAGAGATGAACAAATTAACGTTCCTCAAAACCCTGATGATTTGAGACTGGAACATGAACGTGAGTTTTTCTAGAAAATGATGTATTGATAATCAAGTAAGCCTAAACTGCTTCAGTCCAGTAAGTGTTCATCTTGAAATATCAATATATAACACTATATAAGCTATTAAAGAAGCAAATGATTTAAATCAGGAAAGATTTCACAGCAAAAAGGAATGTATGCCACATTTAGAATGACACTGGTAACAGATTAGATTAGAGTAGATCAGATTAGATTAGGGAACACATGTTCACTATTAACTAAGAGTTTCCCCTCAATATACTCAAATATTGACCATAAGTAAGGTAGTTGTTGTAGTAGCTATGGGTATTGGGTCGGGATAAGAGATCTAGAATATGGTCATGCAGAATAAAGCATCAATGTGCTTTATACGTAATAAAGCGCCAATATGCTGGTAATATGCAGCTAATAAGCAACTAGTTAATAGTGAATAGTGTTCCCTAATCTAAAGTCATACCAAAGGTCTTTCGTTTGCTAAAAAAGCAACAATCAAGCACACGCCAGAAGGTATGCAGTGAATTGTGTACGACAGTTTTTTCAGCACAGTTTTGATCATGTTGATCATTTTAAGGCCCCTGCAATTCATGCAATTCAATTCAAATATGATACAGTAGTAATAAGTGACTTCATTGCAGACTCAATCCTACAAGCTACACAATAGTGATCATAAGTAGGGTTGGGTATCATTTGAATTTTATCAATTCCAATTCTGCTTATCGATTCCCAGTTTCGTTTCCAATGTGGTTAAAAAAAATGAAGACAAATATTTAGATTAGGGATGCATGATATTGTCGGACTGATATCGGAATCGGCCGATAATGGCTTTAAATGTAAATATCGGTATCGGCCCGATATGAAAAATTATGCCGACGTGTCTTGCTGATAAGAGTAATGGGTTAACTCACATGTGCTCAGGGTGTGCTAGCCATTAGATCATGTCAGCAGTGTGACTCATTCTTGAAGCAAAGTTTTGTCTGAATGATGATTAGATTCACTCTGTTGGATCGCTGAATTTAAACTGAGAATGCATGTACAGAATGAGGCGTTGGGTGTGTGATAGAGTAAACAGTAACAGCATGTGCAGCGGCAGCCTCCCCTGGGTCCTAATGCCCCTTCGGTAAGGAGTTTTAATTCCGTAGGGGGCGCTGTTGGCCTACTTCTAATTAAATTAAAAGTAAAATAGCCTACACAAATAACATTTAGACTGTGTTTCTGATTAAATAAAGCAGTAATTGATGTCATAAAATA
>JAFVLL020042939.1:0-27688 GCA_021397915.2 Tor tambroides
GTTTGTTCCTTATTCATGTAATGGACAATGCTTTGGCAATACTGTGCAAGTCATGCCAATAAAGCTCATTTGAATTTGAATTTGACAGACAGACAGACAGACAGACAGACAGACAGATAGATAGATAGATAGATAGATAGATAGATAGATAGATAGTGCACAGTTTTGAAACATTATATTTAGTGAGATTTCAACCCTTCTGACAAGCGTGTGACAAAATGCACATAAAAAATTCCTTGATTTCTGAAAGTGTGATTTGTTAACGTCATGGCACTTACTGAAAGTGAAAAGCAAACACTAGTCATTTCTAGACTATGTTAATTGAAAGGCCATCTTTTTCTATAAGGACCATTAACTGTAATTCTCCTGAGCTGAAGATTAGTTCTTACTGAGCAAGTTTGCTGTGCTGTCATTGCATCCAATTTCACAGGATTTTATCTTCTTCTGCTAATTACATCATATAATATTTCACTTGTTTCAGTTTTCTCAAAGCATGGGAAACACATGAGTCTAGTTCATGAGGTTTAGAAAGGTTACAAAAAAAAAAAAAGGATTGCTGAGTGGACCTGAACAGAACGACCTGCACTTTGATATGCAAAAAAAAACATTTGCAAGTAGGCAGGTATAGCTCATTATTAAATCACACAAATGGGACGTGAGATCGGGGTGGCTTTTACTTAATGACTTCTAAAAGGCTCCTGTGAAAAAAAATACCTGCATTTGCGAGCAGAGCTCTGTATAGCGGTGTAGCGGCACTCTGAGCACCTGAATTAAATATGAAATATTGAACAAGACGGAGGTAGAATTCTGGGTTTATTATTTAGGCCGGCGGGGACTAATTGCGTTAATGCAATACGAGAGTTGATCTGAAGTTTCCACTGCTCTGAGCCACTTTTAAGCTACCTGGGCTGTGCATTAGCTGAAATGGCCTGTACATTAAAGGTAGACATTAATTACTTTTTAATTTGTGGAGAAGCTTCTCAAAGTCATACATGTTTAAAGGCAGGCTTTTTACCTGGACTGAGGGTTTAACAGTATGCGTGTACATTCACAACTAAAGCTGTGTTTGGGAAATAAAGTGGGAAGTGATTTATGATTCTGAAATAAGAGGTAGAGCAAGCTCTCTGTCACTGTGCATCATGTAACTTACCATTTTATATAAATCAGTCATACTAAATCAGGCAATCAAAGTAACATATACTCTGAGAACACAGTACAGTACCTGCATATGTTTTGGCCCAGCTGTAGGGCTGCACAATTAATTGAAATAAAACTGAAATCACAATATGGATTATTGTGATTATCAAATTGCAAAGGCTGTGATTTGATTAAATAAATATATGCACTGTGTGCTTCAGAGTGAAACGCGTCACTGTTTTCATTCACACGTGAGCAGTTCATGATTTGTGTGTTTTCTGCATCTCAGAGAAGCTCAGTTCACGGTAAATGTCGCTCCACATTAACTTGGACTGCTTCAACAGGCATTAAAAATATATATAGTTTAAAGTTTGAAAATGTAGACAAATATCAGTACAGTAACGTTACAGTTACAATGTTATTTTTTATATATTGATAGTAATTTGTATATTTTATTTAAAGATAATAATATTACTACTACTAATTATTATTTTTATTATTATATAGTCATATTGATATATAATCACACAATTTTGGCTAAATTGTGCAGCCCTACACAGCAAACTTGATTTATTTATTTATTTTTAATCACAGTTCATATCCACAATTTTTATTTTTAAATGAATGCTGTTCCATATGGTACAGTAGGCATTATGAGTACAGAAGAAATTATTTGTGATAGTCTTGCAGTGGCAGTAGAACGGTTAAATGTGGGTCAATTTTTGTATTTATTTTTATTTAATTTTTTTTGGAAAGGAATTGTAAGATTTACTTTATATATTGCTAAATCTTGTAAAATACACACATTTTTAATGCAGCAGGAAAAAAAATACAAACAAACAGAAAATTTGATTAGAAATATAATTCATTCAACACCAAAAGGTATTGATAAAAACAGTACAGTAAAATCGATTTTACCCAATATTTGTGTGTGTTTTTATGCCTATGTAAAGCGTTTCAAACTGGTCACTTTTCAGTTCATTTCATTTAAGATGCCTAGGCAGTTGGCACAGCATGGCAGCTTACTAGGCTTTGGAACAGAGCCTCAATGTATAAAATAATAAAAAATAATGCTAGTTTTAGTCTCAAGGAGCAGCATTGTAAAAACTGCATAACAAAACCCCCACAGTATCCTAACTGCAGTGCCTGAATTAAAACCCTTGTAAAACGGTGATTGAACTTTAGTCCAGAAGAACCAAACGGTCATTCTTCTCAAAGCGCTAGAATCAGAGAGGCTGAGATCTATCAACAAAGAGCTGCAATTTATCAAAGGTGCTCCAGTGAATGTGCCTCAACCGGACAAGTGAGACGACAGAATTATGAAGACATAAAAAATATGTGCAGCCATTTCAATGCAAATGCTGCTCCACTACATAAATAAGAGCATTCTGTAGCTGTTATTTACGGATACAGGAACCTCCCATGACAGCGTGAAAGGATTCACTCACACTGCATCAGTTCACACACACACACACACAAAATCCACTCTGAAACAAAAGTGAAAGGACATTCATTTAACAATGAGTACACCATACTGTGTCTCAGGTGCCAGGCCAAAGCTTTTGTTCCTTTGCCCACTTAGTTACATCAATCAGTACACTATTTTCAGGGCCAGTGGCATCAGTGCTTTCTGCCAGTATCGGCTCTTGACTGGCTCATTCCTCCGGTGCAAAGATCCGTCGTCACAACACAAACAAAATATGGAGTGTTAAACTAGTCTATCATATGGCTGCCGATTGTCTGAGCACTTTATTAAAACAAAAGTAGTTTTGACATCTAGAACACTATCTGTGCTTGTTGCAATCCTAAAGTACATAAAATGGATAAAATTGCAGGCCCACATGCTAAAGAACTATATTGCAAAGTGGAAGAATTGTTTAGTGTGACTGATTAATAATACTGTAGTGTATTTCATTTATTATAACATTGTTGTATAATAAATAAATGCAATTCATTTCACAATATTTAGTGTTATATCATATTGCTGCCATTTAAAAGTGTGAATCTTCTGTAACACTTGAAACAAACATGATAGTAGTTTAATTTATAATAATAATTATATTAAAACTAACTAAAAATCATTTAATCTCTGGTGTTATATGATATGGCTGCAATAAAAAAAAATAATAATAATAAAATAAAAAAACTTGTAACACTCCGTCTTCTGGGGCTTGAAAGAAATATTTATTTATTTACTTATTTTACTACAACATTTAACTAGTAGTATATTTAATACATTATATTTTCCATTATTGATACTAATGAAAATAATAAATAAATAAATAAATAAATAAATAAATGTCATTTTTATAGTTGCAATAAAAAATTTAATTATATTATTTTTCTTAAATACTCATTTAAAGTAGAATTGTTTATATTACAGTTACAGTGGAGTTTTTGTTTATATTTAGTGATTTGTATATGTATTTATTATTATTATTATTATTATTATTATTATTATTTTTTATATAAACAAAATTTTGGCCAACAATTAGCACAACAAATCTTAGTTAGTTAGTTAGTTAGTTAGTTAGTTAGTTAGTTAGTTAGTTAGCCACAATTTATCCTGAAATGAATGCTGTTCCATATGATTACAGAAGAAATGATTTGTGATAGTCTTGGAATCAACAGCAGTAGAATTCCTGAAAGTGGGTCGCTATATTGCTGTATATTGCTGAAGCATGTAAAAATACATACATTTTTAAATATATATATATATATATATATATATATATACACATACACACACACACACACACACACACACACATGTATGTATGTGTATATATATATATATATATATACATACATATATAGATCTGGCCAGCATTTAAAAAATAAAAAATAAAAATAAAATACAGAAAGGAATTGATAAAAAAACTGTTTAATAAATATTAAAACTGATCGTTACCCAATATTTATGTGTTGTGTACAATGAATTCATTGTGAATTCTTGAAACAAATCCCCAATCCTAAGTATTCCATTTTGGGGTATATCTGGTCATTCACCAAATCAATTTATGAAGTTTTTGAGGAGAGATGTGCTAGTACTTTTCTAAATGATCACACTTACAATTCTTATCCTGCAGAAAAAAAAAGAACACACTCAGGACAACCACATGACAACACCCTGCTATCATGACAGCTCCACTCACACGTCTTCAGAACAAGTAAAAATCTAGTTTGTGCGTGTGTGTTTTGGCCGTTACAAGGTGCTGAAGTCGTGCACTTGTGTCCAGGCTGACGCAGGGATTGGTGGAGCCGTTTCCCAGGCTCTGAATCCTCTGACGCAGGGCCGCTCCGCTCATTTGCATGTCGATGGCGGGCAGATTAGCGACATTCCGCTGCACACAAAAAGCCAGCCACAGCGACACACACTGAAGCACAAAATCTCACCCGATTTCACTCTCTTCCCCAGTCAATGCATTCCCCAGCCGCAGCCTATTGACAGCGAGCCTCTGGAACAATACCAAGACGCAATGTAGGATCAATCCTGCTGTTTGCTCCTTCTCCCCAGAGCGAACAAAGACTGGAAAGAAAGGGCCGAACCCCGCCGTTAAAGAAAGGTGGGGAGCGAGGGGAGGCGTTCGGCAGAGCAGAAGCAGGGGGTGATGGGTAAGCATTAGGGAAAATGGGCTTGATGGGCAGCTGGAAAGAGTAAGCTCATTTAGAAAATCGACATCCCCAGCTGAGATAAAACCAATGATGATTTGTACTGTATCTTCAGGGGATAAAAGCACTTCTATAGGATTTCATAGCACCCAGCATGAAAGAGGTGGCTGGGGGAAGAGAGCGCTACATTTCTCTGTGAGCGAGAGGCCTTGAATTCCCATAATAAGTAGGAGAGTTAAACACTGGTGCTGAGGGAGGCTGCTCTGCTCGGTTGGCTCTCTGCGTGACTCTGCCATATTGGAGCACTTTCAACTCCGCAGTGCCACTTGAATTCGTATGGATTTACAGGTCGCCGCTCCATCCCGAGGATGACCGACTGACTGCCTCGGCCTGCAGTCCAAAAACAATCGGGGAAAAGAGTTCACGGGAATCCTTATGAAATATTAGGCAGCGATAATGACTGTCAAATTTAATGCAGAATAATACACAGATGATGAATAAAGTGATCTTTTATGATGCCAGATTTTTCAAGCTCTGAAATCGGAATGGACGAGCGACATTTAAAGTCATTCTAAAACAGTAAAAATGCAGTTTGATTTATTCCTTTACGTCAGATGAAAATAATAAAATAAAATAATTTGTTCATTCGTTTGCATAAGTTCATTTCTGTGATCCTATCTGTTGCCATAAATTGAACAAAACTTGATTCAACTATTTATATATTTTACATTGGTGCATTTAAATGAAAATCACTAAACACAATAAAATTTGCCATAATTTAGAAAAAAATACAGAAAACATGTTTTGATTTGTTTTAACTAGATTATCACTTCAGTTTTACTTCTTACATTAACTTGTTTCAACAGTCTCTGTTTGGTTGACACTGTTTAGTAAGTAAATAAATAAACAATGAGTAAATAATTAAGTAAATCAATAAGTAAATAAGCAAGGTGAATAAATAAATAAATAAACAAATAGCTGTTTGGTTGAAACTGATATTCAGTAAGTAAAAAAAAGTCAGTTAAGTAACTAAGCAAGCAAGCAAATAAGTAAATAAAAAAATAAAATAAATAAATTGCTGTTTGGTTGAAATTTTTATTCAGTAATAAACAAGCAAGTAAGCAAGCATTTAAGTAAGTAAGTAAACAAGTAAATAAATAAAATTGCTGTTTGGTTGAAATTGTTATTCAGTAAGTAAACAAGTTAGTTAAGTAAGTAAGTATTTAACTAAGTAAGTAAATAAATAAATAGCTGTTTGGTTGAAATTGTCATTCAGAAAGTAAACAAGTTAGTTAAGTAAGTAAGCAAGCAAGCAAGTATGTAAATAAGTAAATGTATTTCCATGTCAATTTTATGTCTTGTGTATAATATTCTGCAACAATTGCTGTTTAGTTGAAGTAAACAAGTAAATAAATACGTAAAGAAGTAAGTAAATAAATAAGTAGTTAAATAAATCAGTAAGTAAATAAGTTGGTAAAGTAAAATGTATTTTCACTTAAATTTTACTTCTTGGGTTAAACATTTTGCAACAATTGCTGTTTGGCTGAAATTATCATCCAGTGAGTAAACAAGTAATTAAATAAGTAAATCAGTAAGTAAATATGCAAGTAGGTAAGTAAATAAGTAAATAAATAAATCTGAAAGTAGATAATTAAATAAATACATAAATCATGTTTGATGCATATACTGTAGATTATCATTAAGAGGCTGCAAAATATTTTTTTTAGATATATAACCTAGTTTAATATGGTACTGACAGTTCATACATCCGATGTTCATGTCAATTCAAAACACTGAGGATAAAATTTCAACTCCAAGTCTCAAAGTCAGGTTTCCTGGCAGATGTATCATGCCTAAGGGTGCAAAACAAGCTATTTCATTCCCCTCTCTTCTTTATCTTCTCCCATTCTCATGTGCAGCAAACAGGCTGAGCTCCACCTTGATCAGCCTGCCTTGATAAATGACACCAAACAGGTGAAAGTGAAATATGACAGGGCCAGTCTTCAGTCATCAGCCAGCGGTCGCTGTACAAAGGCCTGCGGCTACTCAACAGAATGAGAAATTTGGGCCCCTTTTTCTGCCTCTGTTGTTTATTGATTGGAGACTTCATAGACGGCATCCCTTAACGTTTTACTTTCATGTCTGAGCTTTGTTGCATGGATGGTGAACAGAATATTGCAAATTGATCTGTCACGTCTATACTATTGGTTGGTTTCTGAGTGAAGTACTATTGCATTAGCTGTCTGTTGACTTGTCATCTCCTGACGGCCTCCACTTTTCTGCTCTCTTGTCTTGCCCTCTGCTTCTCTTTATTGGGTGGAATGAGCATGGCTAAACAGCAGCTCCAGAGCTGATTAATCTTATGCATGCTCCACAGGCTCACTTGATGAGCTAGCTGTGATGATCTATGCCGTAAACTGACCCATTTGATTTTCTGACCTACACGCCCTCCAGCCGCTTCCCTCAGGCTTCCACCTCAGCGGCTAGTTACGCTTTATGGCAGCTCTATAAACACATAAAAGACAACACAAGACCTCAGACACCTGCTTTGTAAAGGTTTCGTGAGTCTTGTGTTGAAAGAATGAGCATGACAATACACAGACAATACATAAACATTAATCAAATAAATGCTAGTTACAAGCCATACACATGCAGCGCAATAAGTGCTGTCCGATTTGCCAAAAAATGACTCTTTTGAATTGGTTCTTTTAAGAAATTATGCAACCTGATCTCATGACGAAAACGTACCTCTTGGAATTTTTTCACAAGACGTGAAATATGTACGTTTCGTGACATATTTGATGTGAAATGTCCACTGGGTGGCGCCTAAAAAAGTGTTTGTTTTTTTCCCTGGAACAGATGAACGTACATATGATACGTTTTATGTGACGTTGGTTTTGTAGGTGTCACCTCAGTTCTGACTTGAAATGTCCACTGAGTGGCGCTATAAGTCTAATGCTCCGTGACGTTTTAAAATAACGTACCATCTGCACGACACCTAAACCTACCCGATAGTATGAATAAAAGCGACGTAAAAACACAATCGCAAACATGTCGTTTTAGCTTGTTTTTCGATCTCTCATCTTTCAGCTCTTTCATCGTGAGTCATGTTTTCACGGGATTCGTACCCAAGGATTCCGCATCCTAAGTCCAATTCTGTACTGGCTGAGCTACCGAGCAAGACTGTTACGCCCAGAATGCGAAACATATGGAGCTGTAATCATAACTGTGTACAAAAATGATTACAAGTGCTCGCTGTTTTACCACCTCTAGTGTAAATTTCTGTTGGAAACTGCAGTGATATGTACTTATTGGTATGTATTTTGCATCTTGCAAGAAAGTTCCCACAGGTACATTTTCGTCATGAGATCAGGTAGCAATTCTGGGCTCTTCAGTGTATTCTTGCCTTTTTATATGAAGAAAAATGAGGTCTGTAGATAAAATGACTTCCTGTTCTGTATTATACACCATCATATCTTATACTGTACATTGTGAAACTGTTGTGTACTTTAAAATCGCAAGCTGCTGCAATGGTCGTCTGATTTTCAAGTCCAAAAACTCACATCCTCATTGTATATAATTATATACTGCTTTATTATTTAAAATACCTACAAATCATTATTTAAAATGCATTCAAATAGTTATGACTGATATTTCCACTTGCTCAAGTCAGTGGTTTTAGAGGAAGGGACTTTCTCATTATCAGCGTTGGGGGAGACTGCTTACAAGAAACAAGTTACATCAGATTACTTTTTTCAAGTAACTAGTAATGCATTACTTTTTCATTTACAAGAAAATATCGGAGTTACTTTTTCAAATAAGTTACTTTGTTTTCCCATGTATTGACTGATAGCTCTCCTGTCCCCATGCTGACAGAAATCGGGAGGAAGTGCAGAGGCATTGTGTGCGCTGTATAAACATGACATTTACTGCAGTTTGTTTGAGATTTTTGAATTTACATTTTCTTAAGTTTGAGGCTTATTCATTTCACGTTTGGTGTGAAAGGGCTTTTTACAGTTTCCAAAAATACGATGTTTTTATATTAAAAATAAACAAACAAACCCAGGCCAGATGAGAAATAGTATCACAAAAGTAATGTAGCGCATTACTTTTCATAAAAAGTAACTAAATACCGCAATTAGTTAATTTTTAGGGAGTAATACAATATTGTAATGCATTACTTTTAAAAATAACTTTGCCCAGCACTGCCTCATTGTAGAGAGCTTTTGATTGGATGAAAATTTGGACACGCCCATGAGTGCACGATGAGTCATCAATATTTTCAATTTCTATTTTCATATTTTGTGTTTGCTTTCCTGGAAAAGAAAGACTGTAAATTTTAAATGCATATACACTATCATACACCAGCATATTCTTTTTAAGAAATTAATATGTTTATTCAACAGGGATGCATTAAATGGCTCAAATGTGGCATTTATAATGTGACGAAAAATCTCTATTTCAAATGACTCACAGTTAACACAAAAATATAAAGCAGCGCAACTGTTTTCAACATTGATGATGATAATGTTTCTTGAGCAGCAAATTAGCACATTATAACTGAATGACACTGAAGACTGGAGTAATGATACTGAAAATTCAGCTTTGGTATCACAGTAATAAATTACATTTTAAAATAAACATTTATTTAAATTGTAATAATATTTCATAACATTACTGTTTTTACTGTATTTTTGATCAAATTAATGCAGCCTTGATGAGCAGAAGAGACTTTTAAAAAAACAGACAGACAGATAAATGTCACAAAATTTCAGTTTGTTTCATGGGTCTTTAAGGAGCTGGAATTGCTAAGCGACAAATCAGAACTTGCTTAAGTTTCCCATCCCTAATGGAGTCCAAGTCACAAACGTCCCGCAAAAAAAAAAAAGAAGGTACAATATGTGAGCGGGAAAAGGTCTCATCTGTCTATCACAGTGCATCCCTTCAGACTAAAAGAAAGAGTTCAGAATACACCTGAAAATGTAAAGCAAGTCCTTGTTTCCCACAGCAGTGTGGTGCAGATGCTATGCAGGTTGAGCTTCATTTCTCCCGAGCAAATCAAAGAGGCGGCATTCAATCCAGGCATAATTACACTCAGATCACTTTCTTACCATGGTGGAATTACAATAATTAAGATGGGATATTCAGCAGCCCCAGGTCCCAGATCTTTTGTCATGGCATGAGGGCGGCTGAAGGATGGCAGTTGTTGGCGGTGGGCGTGGGCTGGCGGGAAAAGCAGTTGAGGGACCGCTGCAATCATCTTGATTTCATGTGCTGAACGATTACATGCCATGCTAATTGCTAGCAGAGGGATCTTTAATAAATATTTCATTCAGCGTAGCATCATTACTGCCTAATGCCTTTATTAATCTCTACCGGTAATTTCTATTGAGAAGGAAATGCTCTTTTGTGAGGAAAGCAGCGTTTTGAGAGAGAGAGAGAGAGAGAGAGAGAGAGAGAGAGAGGGACATGGCCAGGAACAAGTTACTTGTCCATAAAATGACATTCAATTGTTAACATGACTCTATCTCCCTGAGTGGAAATCACGCAGGCGTACTAATTAATGTCCCTCTTAAAAATGGATCTTTAGTGAAATAAGAGTTCAGTGACTAAGAGCATCACAAAGTGGTCAGTTCCCTCACTGAGAGATAAAATAAGAGTCCTGCTGTTGCATTGATGCAATGATCTTAGTTATGAACACAAAGTTCAACAAATATTTAGTGCACAATATATGATTTTCATGATGCGGAAAACCGGGGGGGGGGGGGAATCCAGTCATAAACATAAATTTACTGTATAACACGGAATGTCACGGAATTTTGGATTAATAAATCAAAAGCAGGTGTACAGTTAATTAAATTGTGATATGGATAAGCTCAAAAAGACTACTATTTAAAATATGAAGTCTGCATGTTCTGTGTCTCCGTGTAAATGAACGGCTTTCATTGACTAAACACTCAAACACACATGATGCTTGTGGCGTTTTCAGCGTCTGCCGTCTCACTATTTGAGGGCATTAACACAGGTATTTCATCTCCAGAGCTGCCCTGAGAATCATTTTATCATTTAATTTGATAAAACTACCATCAGATACACAGAGAAACTCAAAAGGTCTTCACTACAAAATAAAAGTTTGGTCTCCCAGGTGAAAAACAAGTGCACTTCCATAATGTACTTAAAGTGCTCTATTTTCGCACACTAATTTTGTACTTAATATACTAAAAATGATTCTTTAGTACCTCTTAAGATAAACTTAAGTTCATCTAAATGTACTCAACTGTGCTATTTTGAGACACCATGAATATGAACTAAAATGCACTTTTAGCATACTATCTCTGTATTTAAAAAATGTATTTAGTTTCGTCAATGTTTTAATTTAAACAGCAAATCTTAATTGTTCATCACTTTGCTTGACAATAATAAATAAATAAACAAACTTGATTACATTTTAAAGATTATTAAAGATAATTAAATTGTTTAAAATGTTTTATGCATGCATTTCATTACCGTCGTTTCTTCAGTGTTTCTGAAAAAATAAGGGCCCATAGGCCCTACTATCGTTAAAATATTAACAAATTAATTGGTGAACTCTGATGAATCTGATTAATTTGCATGCTTATTATTATTATTATTATTATTATTTAATTATATATATATATATATATATATATGTGTGTGTGTGTGTGTGTGTGTGCTTACTTGTTGTTGTTGTTGTTATCATTAGTAACAGTAGTATGCTGAAGTAGGCCTGATATATTTGCATTGACTTTGACAAAGGTTACACAAATGTGAATACAAAGTGAAGCCATAGTAAATTGGATTAATATTACAATGATACTAAAATACATGTAGTGCACCAAGAAAAGTTTCCTAGTAAAGAAACATCTAAGATAACTGTAGACAGACAATAACACACAGCTTTTGCTCTACCCTCTAACTCCAGCCCTCTATAATACATTCACTATAGCGCTGCCTTAAAAAACAAGCATCAGCGGCAGCATTAGTGTCCAAAAGAGCCTCCGCGCAAACCAAAGCAATCCAAGGTGGAACAGTTTTGTGAAATTGAAGTTGTGTACTCCCAATTATCTGTCAGCGGTGACAGATAGCCTCAATAATATATTCACATTACAGCCCTGGATCAATTTTTAATCAAGCCGAGAACTGTAGAGGAAGTGAGCTAAAATGACCCGTGAGGAGAAGCCTTAATTCTCCACCAATCAAATTACTGCCTCTCACAATAAGACGTAATCATGCCTGCCAGTGAGCCCGTGCTAATGGCGGGCTTGAGTGCCATGTAAAAAAAAGGTCAAAGGTCAAAAGAACGACGACCTCGCGCAGTCATTCAGGTCTAATGATAAAGTGATTTGTTATTGCAAACAAAGTGCGCTTTGTGTTAGGAAACGACTGGAAAAAACCATTAGCACCGCAGCGCTCTCTTTATCAGAGCTGGGTAATTTGCAGCGAAAGCCGCCCCGTTCGTAATATAGTATCGGGCTCATAAACAACACCCTTAGAGAATAAAGTCGAGCGAAAGGAAAAAAACGAAAAAACATCCGTAGAACAAATGAGCATAAAGGTAATTGAACGCAACTAAAATGTAATTTCCAATAAAGCCCTTCGCCCCGTCTTAAAGCAAAAAGGCTCGGAGCATTCCAGCTTTTAATGGCTCACCCCCAATAACCACGCAACCCCAACAACTTGCCCCCTGCGCGAGATGATGGAGTGCTGGCCTCAAGTGCCTGCTTGAGCATAAACAAACTCATTTACAGATCACAGAGAGAGGGAGAAAAGGAGAGCGCTTGGTTTTCCAGGGATTTACGCAAACCTAGGCTCACTGGAAATACGTGCCTCTATATACATTTCTGCAAAACTGAAAAAACATACTTATACAGTACGTACGAATCATTGCAGTTTCCAGGTGAAACCAACACCAGAGGCAGTAAAACTCAGACAACTTTTATTCCTTTTCACACAAAGTATGATTTACAGGTACAGACTTTTGATTAATAAAGGCTAATTTTCACACAATTACTTGCAGAATATTATGTTACAACTTCAAAGCAATTTTAACATCCTGCGTGATTTGAAAACTGATACTTTTGAATGTTGTCGTCACTACGGCTGGGTGATATAGCTAAAAAAAACAATGTATCAAGGATATAATGTTTCATATCGTTCGGTATCGATAATTATTGACTTTTTATATAACCTTTTTTTAAAACGAAGAGCAATAGAATTTTTTTTTTTAAATTTAACCACTGTATTTTTAAATTAACCCAATTTATTGAGACAAACAACTTCTTTGTTTGTTTTAATAGTCTAACACAAAATAAAAATTAAATATCTCCTTTCTTATGTTTTATATGCAAATTAAATAAGTCTTAAGGAAACATTTTTCTTGTTTCCAGAGGCCACAGGAGGGCGCAATAATCAAAATAATGCAGTGCATTAAATTGTCAATGCAATGCAATAACTGTCTATAAAAAATATAAAAATATTTCTCTAATATTTTGAATGAATAACGCAGCAACAGCACGTTTTGTAGGCTAGACTAATAAAACATTAAAATGCAACAATGTCACTTACATCATCATCACCACATCTCATGCGCCACTGATGACGCACCCTGAAGCAAACCTAACATTCGATTGCACCTTTTCTGTATTCAAATGCAAATGTTTATTTTAAATTTTACTAATATTCATTTTTATTCACAATTTCCTCCTCATAGGCAGGCACAGCACTTATTTCAGCATGTGTTTGTTTGTGCTGTCTGCTTGTCATTCATAGTATGCACCTATATTTTGCGCTATATCGAACATTTTTTCTATCGTTATCGATGAAGGTGTACCTTCGATAAATACCGATACTGTTTTATCGCCCAGGCCTTGTCATCACATATGCAGCTTCATATGCATGAGTTTTCCAATACAGTAGGTTTGCTCGGTAGCTCACGCGATATGGCGTTGAACTTGAGTGATGAAGAGCTCCGGTACGAACCCCATGAAACTACGGTTCGACCAACCCGATTTCATGGCAATTCGTACATATTTTACGAAGTGGCTAATTCATACGAATTCGTACGACCTCACTCATTCATACGATTTTTGCTAAATCGAACGTATTTTACGAGTTGCACAATTCGTATGAATTTGTACGAATGACCTACACCTAACCCCGCCCCTAAACCTACCCGTCACTCAAATCGTACCAATTCGTACGAGTGAGGTCATACGAATTTGTATGAATTAGCCATCTCGTAAAATACGTACAAATTGTTCGTGAGATAGTGTGTGGTTCCACAAAACAGCTCAAATCCGCATAAGGAATTTACTATAGCACGGCGGAATCAACAACACCATTTTTATATCATTTTTGCATTTGTTAACACTATCGGGTAGGTTTAGGGTTGGGTTTGGTGTAGGGCAGGGGTGGGGAACGTTGGTCCTGGAGGGCCACTCTCCTGCAGAGTTTAGCTCCAACCCTGAAAAACCCTGGGAAAAAAATACCTAATTGCATCCTGAAGACCTTGATTAGCTGGTTCAGGTGTGTTTGATTAGGGTTGGAGCTAAAATCTGCAGGGACACCGGCCCTCCAGGATGAACGTTTCCCACCCCTGGTGTAGGGGATATTTCCAACATGACAGAGCATTAACCTTTAGCGACACTCACCGGATATTTGAATTCTGAACAGCCGCAATACATACCTCAAACAGTGTAATAAAAAGGCAGCAATACGTGCCTGCACCAACGTAATAAAAACGTGCCACTGTCACGTATTGAACGTGTGTTTTAGCGCCACTCTCTGGACATTTCACTTTGAAACTGCCGCAAAACGTGCAGTAAGGTATGTAATTATGGTGCTGCAGAAATGTATATAGAGGCACGTATTTTCATGAGCCTCGGTTGGATTTACATTAGAATGGCATTAGCCAGAGATGTGTTTAATTCAAAACACAAAGCGCACTGCCTGAAGGCAACATACCTGGGTCTGTACGATCCCAGGCTAAAGGCTCCATTCCAGTGAATGGGGCTAAAGCGTACACCGCCTCAAAGGGCTCTGATAGAATCAGCTTCTTTATCTGATGCTGAACCTGACATTCTGGCATTTCAGGGGGGTTTTCCCCAGTGTCTTTCCTTATCTGTCCTCCAAACAAGACCTGAATGACCCGGCTTTCAAAGGGGAAACTGATAACTTGCTTTGGGGCGAACCAGCGAAAGACCCCGCAGACCCGGCCCTTGAAATCATTTCAAAGGCTATAATGGCATTACGGGGAGGCAGGAGCTTTAGATTTGGTTATTCTCAAATTGCTGATGCTGCCTTAATCTACGGGCCTTTAAACTAATGTCGTTAGTGGATGGGCGGGCAGATTATCCGTAATTAGGCCCAGTGGCTCTCAGACGTAAATGAGAGTGATGGGGCTTTGGAACAAGTTTGTCAGCCGCATTTCCAAATTGGAGGGTTACAACCGAAGGGATTTGGACGCCAAGTTCCCCTCTCTCTCTTTCTCTCTCTCATGCACATGCATGTTTTCTTTATTCCCAGTACTTTAGTGCTGTGGTGGGATTTACGTGCACATGTAATGAGAGGAAATATCCTTAAGATGTTTAACTGATTAATACTTGTTGCTACTTCTCTTTGATTTTGTTTCTGTAGGCTGAACCGCTTCGCTCTAGTGAAAGGATGCAGCGTTTGACAAAACAAATATTCCCATCTTGCCAATATCCCCATACTGCCTAAGAAAACAGGGGGAAAAAATGCCATAAAGCAGTCCATATGACTATATTATTAAATATTATAACCTTATTTGAGGTACAGGTCTGAAGTCATTGCTAAAGATCTCACCCATATTACTTCAGTCTGTTTTTCTCACAAAGCTATCAAATCATTTCAGAAGTCACGACACAAGTTATATTGATTACATTTACAATAATTCTGTGATATTTTTTTTTCTTTTTATGTTTTGGCAGTAAAAATCACCATTCTTTAAAATTTCATCCCTTTCTTATCAGTGAAAGAAAGAAAATCATGTGGGTTTGGGGATTAAATAAATTATAATATTTATATGGATTAGATTACCCTGGTTTTATTTTGTATTATAATGACATATTAGCAACATACATAAATGTTTTTTTAAAGAAATTAATACTTTTATTCAGAATGGATGGATTAAATTGATCAAAAGTGACAATTAGAATTCTATTTCAAGTAAATGTTTTGCTTTTTTATACTTTCGATTCATAAATGAAAAATTATCACAGTTTCCACAAAAATATTAAGCAGCACAACATTGATAATGATAAGAAATGTTTCTTGAGCATCAAATCAGCATATTAGAATGATTTCTGAAGTATCATGTGACACTGAAGACTGGAGTAATTATGCTGAAAATCCAGTTTTGATCACAGGAATAAATTACATTTTTTAATTTTTATTGTATTTTTGATCACATAATTGCAGCCTAATGGAGAATATAAGAGACAAAACTTAAAAATAAATAAATAATAATAAAACTTTTAAATGGTAGTGTTTTAATCACATATTCAGTAAGTTCAAAAAACTATTTAGTTATCTAATTAGTTTTTTCAATTAATAATAATTTAAATATTAATAACAATTAATGACAATAATCAATTATAACAAATTTGTAATTATTATTTACTATAACCACACACTATATCATTAAAGATTACGCAAGACCAAACATATACTATTAATATTATTCCTTTATACTGTTATTAACCAATTAAGACTTCATTTAAAATTACTTAATATCGTATAATAAATAAAAAATTATTACCATATACACTATAGAGATACTATAAAGATATCATTATTGTGACAACATAATTATCACATAAAACTGTACAATGAGGTGAGATCTTGAGAGGAAGAGATGCCCTGATGCTGACAGCAGCGCACAAATGAATCAGGAAACACGAACCAGAGCTGGTGCTGAGGAGGCCCTGTGTGTGTGTGTGTGTGTGTGTGTGTGTGTGTGTGTGTGTGTGTGTGTGAGAGAGAGATAGAAGCATGCTCCTCCAGACTAATTACAGCATGAGGAGCCACATGCCCCAGTCCTCTGATGTGTTTTTCATGTTAACACTTCCCACTGCCTCAGGTACATTCCCCACTACCAAGCCCACAAAGCCCTTCTACCATGTTCTACGGGAACGACATCGCTTTATTTTTGGATTAAATTTTCATTCTTTTGTGTTTTCCCCTTTTGTACATTTGGCTTCCATTTCTTTATTCTCACTGTCTTTTTCTGCACAAAATACACAATGTGGGCCACAATAGTAGCTTGCCCACAGTAAAGCTCGATAAAAGGTTTGGAATAATTGTTGTTGGGTTTTTTTATGTTTTGTGCTCACAAAGTCTGCATTTATTTGTTAAAAAATACAGTAAAAACAGTAATATTATGAAATATTATTACAATTTAAAAGAACTGTTTTCTATTTGAATATATTTTAAAATGTAATTTATTCCTGTGATGGCAAAGCTGAATTTTCAGCATCATTACTCCAGTCTTCAGTGTCACATGAGCCTTCAGAAATCAGTCTAATATGCTATACTGGTGCTTAATTATGAATTATTACTGGTGCTCAATTATTAATAATGGTTATTGATATCAATGTTGCAATTTTTTTTATATTTTTGTGATGTGTTTTTTTTAGGATTCTTTGATGAACAAAGTTCTATGAACAGCATTTATTTGAAACAGAAATCTTTTGTAATATTATAAATGTCATTACTGTCACCATCAATCAATTTAATGCATCCTTGCTGATTAAAGTTTTTTTTTTTTTTTTCACATTTTTAAACTTTTTTAAATCTTACATTCCCCAAACTTTTCCACAAAAATATTAAGCAGCACAATTTTTTTTTCAACACAGATAATAAAAAGAAATGTTATATGACACTGAAGACTAGAGTAATAATGCTGAAAATTCAGCTTTGCATCACAGGAATGAATTACATTTTAAAATATATTCAGATAGAAAACAATTCCTTAAAATTGTAATTATATTTCACAATATTTCTCTTATTTACTATAATTAGGGTAGTGTATTTTTCTAAGATAAGATGCATTCATTGATAAAACGTAAGACTGTAATTCTGGTCTCAAACAGCAGTATTAGAAGGTTTGCCTCCATCAACAGCTTGTGGTTCATCCAGTCAGGAGCCGAATATGTTTCCTGATGCAGCAGTAGAGTGTGTTGTGGTGGAGGGCTGGTGCAGGGTGGCTGAGCAGCGTGACCCTGTTGTCAGCTCGGGTGTAATTAATGCCTCTGTATGCAGCTCCAGGGGAAGTCAGGAGAGAGTGGGCTGCAGAGCGTCCCCCTGGGCCCCGGCACGCATGGTCCTCACCCCGCCAGAAGCCACACAGCCTCAGGTGCCTTTACTACAGCCACACTGACCCAGCGTGCACCTCACTCCACGTCAACTTCTCTCAGGACTGCAGCATAAACAGACACACAATCTGACTGTCCCACTATTATAACTGTCAGATACACTGATTACTAGTCTCTGTATATCTAACAATACCCAGGATGCTTTGCAGGACAATCTGTTGAGTGTTTTGTGTTGTTCCAATGTCAGATGAATGTAATACAATGAATTCAGGAGTGTCAAGAATGCTGCAGTAAAAGTAACTTTAGTAACTAAAGTAAAAGTAATTAAAAGTAACAGGTTTTTTATTGTTAACTGAAAGTAAAATTAAAACTAAAAAGCATTAATGTTATTTGATTTTTCTTTTAGTTTAACTTGGAAGTACTAAAATAACTAAAATTAAAACTGAAGTAAAAATTAATAAGAACTATATAGACATATTTTTAAAAAAAACTAATAAAAGTGACAAAACACAACAAAATTACTCAAAAACAAAATGAAAAATATAGTAGTGAAATATTCAGAATACTTATAAAAAATAAGATTGCATGTCAATGATTCTAGAATAACACCATGTTGATTATAGAGATTTAATAGCCAATGACAAGATGGATATCTAGAGATTAGTGGCTAATATATATATATATATATATATATATATATATATATATATATATATATATATATATATATTAACGTTATGCAAATATATTATTGTGCAAAATAGCATTATTTTACCAGATTCTCAATTGCATTTTGCATATAATCTGCCAACATAATCTGGTATTATTATTTTTTCTTATTTTATTTTGTAATAATAATAACAATAATACAATTATTATTATTAGCAGTTACAGTATTAGTAGTACAGTGTAAAAACATTGTTGTTTTAAAATAAAGATTTCTAGACTACAATTTACAAGGAAAATTTCTACTTAATTTCATGTTTAATTCAATGTGTTACTTGACATATATTTGTAATTATTTGTGAAATTTACTAACAATTTTTTTTTTCTTTTTTTTCTTTCAATGTAGTATTATAAGTAGTATTAGAATCATCAAAAAATAAAAATTCAATGCATTACTTTACTTGATATTCCAAAAAGTAATCTGATTACATAACCTTCATTACTTACAACAAGTGAGATCAACAATGGAGGACATGATGTGGTTAAACATTGAAGAATGAAGCATGTAAACAAACAAACAAACAAATAAAATGTCTCTCTTTAGAAAAGTTAAATGTTTGCCGCTGCAGACACCAAGTACTGTACATCTTTGTACATTGTCCCTTCAAAGTAAAATTTCTTTGCAGCATCTAATAAAACAACAAACCTAAGAACTTTAACAGTGTCTTCTTCTGCACGCTTTGTTGAGAATTGTCACGCTGACATTGATCATCTGAAGTAAATTGTGATAGGAGAGCCAGCATGTCAAAGATGTAATTCAGGATTTCAGGTACAGACATGAAAACAGAGGGAAGATGAAAGTGTCATCCTATGTAAACAACCCCGCCATAACACTCGGCTTTCAATGAGTTTATTGATATTAGACCCTCAAAGCTCTGATGACCCTCAAAGCCAGCTGACCCCAAACAACTGATGCCACACCACATCGGACTTAAAGTGCTTGAGGGATGATGGATCCTCCTCCCATTGATCTCCAGCAGATCTGAACACTGACGTTGAGTAAAGAATACAAAGGTTTTTATATCTTCCTCTGTCCATCCTTCAGAAATCAATACCCTCACACCAGGGGCTGATTATCAGATGATGTGGGAATTCAAAGGAAGCATTTGTGCGATCAAGTGTGCACTTGCTTGATAGTATAGTATGTAAGATGAGAATTAGCTCATCAACAAATCAGCATACTACAACAGAAAAACAGTCTCCAAAAAACTTCATACTTTTAGTGCACAGTACATGTATGCAAATTGGAATGTAGCTTTTGTGTACTTCAGGATTTGAAATGTGACTTTATAAGGGGTCTTTTACACAGAACGTATGGTTTTAAAAAAAAAGCGCAGCGCAGAATGCCTCCTCTGACATGTTGCCATCAAATAAAAGTTGCTACTGTAAACAAAAGCTTGCAACACTTGCTCCACCTCCATGAAATTCAATGCAAAAGATGCGAGCGCAACAGTTATGGAAAGCCAGGAAGCTCAAAAATATGCAAATTTTAACATGTAAACAAGACGCCGAGGACCTGTTGTTTGCCGTTGTTTACACGTTAAAATTGAGGTGTAATTGACGCGTAATCAACATGCAGATGACATGTAAAACAACACGTATTCTACGCGTCAACAACGTGCAAACAATGCGTCCTTGACGTGTTGTTTACATGTTAAAAATTGCATGTTTTTAAGCTTCCTGGCTTTCCATAAACAGTCATACACATGCGTCTAGCATGTTTTCATAGAAAAGCAATGGAAAAGTAGCGCATTGGAATGGGGAAAAAAATACACTCGTGTCTTTGCGTCTAAAAATGCGAAACACAGCGCTCAGGAACGCAAGGGTCTCGAGATGCACTTTTGAGACGTGATGCAATAACGGTTGCCATGCCAACTTGCTACTGTAAACAAAATCTTGCAACGCTTGCCCCGCCTCCGGGGTCTTCTGATTGGTCCACTGTTTTGGAACTGACATTGATGAGCAGTGCTGCGTGTAAAAGTTGAAATTCACTGCAAAAGACGCGAGACGCGAGCGCAACGGTTATGGAAAGCTCCAAAACACAAATTTTAATGTGTAAACAAGATGTTGAGGATGAGTTGTTTGCGTGTTAAAAATTGAAGCATAATTGACGCATAATCAACATGCAAACAAAATGTAAATCAACACGCATTCTATGCATAATATACAACCTTCTATGCAACCTTGACGTGTTGTTTACATGTTAAAATTTGCATGTTTTTGAGCTTTCAGGCTTTCCATAAATGGTCATACACATGCGTCTAGCGTGTTTTCATAGAAAAACAATGGAAAAGTAGTGCATTGGAATGGAAAAAAAACACACTCGTGTCTTGACGTCTTAAAAACACGAAACCGAGTGCTCAGGATTGCGAGGGTCTCAAGATGCCATTCGAAACAAAAGCTCACAATGCTTGCCCCGCCTCCGGGGTCTTCTGATTGGTCCACTGTTTTGGAACTGACATTGATGAGCAGTGCTGTTTTTACGGTAAAAAAAAACTGGCAGATGTGGTTACCATAATATTACCGTAAAAAATACGGTAGCAAAATTGTAGGTTTTACAGATTTAACTTAAATTTACATTTAAATACCGTAATTTCATTAACTGATAAAATGTTAATATACCAACCTATGGAAGTACTGAAATCTGTTTTGTACTGTTGTAATACACTCATAACCACCAAATGCAAGTGGTGATAAGAAAGTAACATTATGAACCAAAGCCCATCACAAGCAGCTTTTAAATACTAACATATATAGAAGGTGCACAGTTTCATTCAAACAAACACTAAACACCATCATGATAACACACATGAAACTGAAATAATGCAATAAACATTAAACAACATTAGATGTAACATACAACCCTAATGTAAACTTATGAGAAAAAACTAAGAAGAAACATAGTTATTTCAACAAAAAAAAATCAAATGTGAAATGTAACAGGGAATTCTGGGAATGTCAATTTATGGTTATTCACTGTAAATTATATGTTCTTTTTCTCTTCCAAAAACGGTATACTACCGTATAATATCAAATACAGTTTTTCACCGTATATAGTAGGAGAACTTACCCTTAACCAATTAATAGGTTTTTACTGTAGCAGTTTTACAGTCTTTTACCGTTAAAATCACGGTAATTTTTTACAGTGCTGCGAAAGATGCGAGATGCAAGCGCAATGGTTATGGAAAGCTAGGAAGCTCAAAAAGATGCAAATTTTAATATGTAAACAACACTCGTCTTTACGGCTAAAAAACACGAAACGCAGTGCTCAGGAAAGCGAGGGTCTTGAGATGCCATGTCAACTTGCTACTGTAAACAAAAGCTCACAACGCTTGCTCCGCCTCCGGGGTCTTCTGATTGGTCCACTGTTTTGGAACTGACATTGATGAGTGGAACTGCATGTAAAAGTTTACATTTTTTAACTAGACACAGTGTCTTAAAATCACGGCACTCATGTGCGAGACGTTGCACTGGAATGGAAAATCGCGCTCTGTGTGAATGGCCACTAAGACGGTTGTTGATTAGAGAAGTCTTGTGACTGGGGTTCTCACAGATAAATAAAGCAGTGAATTGCAAGAATGCAGGCTGCCAGCAGGGAATGAGAGCAGAAAACAGCACACTTCCTGACACACCAACACCAGCACTAACTTCTCAGTGAGGTCTTTAAAATATACATCATAAAAGGGAAGGTAAAAAACTGGGATATTTCTTCATGGCTCTTGAACAGAAAGAGCCCTACAGGTAAGTGAGTGAGAGTCTGCGAGGATGAAATATTGATGTGGTCTGACGATACATCTGAGAACATTACTGATTCAAGTTTTATATATATATATATATATATATATATATATATATGCGTGAAAAAAAATAACTGAGCGAGTATGTACTATACCTGGATAGATTTAAAATGAATACATTAATAACCAAGGCACTGAAGTGACAGAGTTGAGTTTCTGCATGTGGATGGTGGTTCCAGTTTGAATATAAGTGAAGCTCTATGGACAGGATCTGTGATGTGCTGTGATAACTCATCACTCAGATTTAAAAAAAAAAAAAAAAAAAAATGCATTTACAGTATACAACAGAAGTCTAAGAGGCACTAGGATTAAAAATGTTTTATTTTATAGCCACAAGACATTAAAAGTGTTCAGGATAATAAGGATTTTTTACCAAAAATAATTTCAAATATTCATCTTTTTTTTTTTAATCAAACAATTTCCTGAAAAAAATACAATAATTGATAACATAATCCAATTAATTTTATGTAGTATTAATTTAATTTAAGTTTGTAAAACAATACATTGAATGTGTTTTTTTGAAAATAATGTTTTTTTTAACCTAGAATAATTCAAAATATTCATCTTTTTCATAAATATAACATACCATTTATTCAATTTATTCATCATTTAAATTATGTTTGCAAGACACAAGACATTAAATGTGTTTAGGACAATAAGGATTTTTTTCTCAGTCAGGTCAGTAGTTCAAATTATTTACTTGACCTGCCAACACTTTCACTAGTCCACTAGAGCAACATATTCTCAATTAATTAATCAATTAATCATTTTCTTGAAGAAGAAAAAAAAACAATGAATCAATTATAAATTATAAGTATATATGTATACATACATATGTATATGTATATAACTCATATAGTTCATTTAATTTATTAAGAATTTTAATTATGTTTGGAATTTGCAATAATAGCTAATAGTAATAGTATTTTAATAATAGTATTTTACAGCTATAATGTAACTCTTACAGCTCTAAATTATTAGAAAGTATTGGCTTCTATTATAAGCACAAGTCAGCTTTGTTTATATAGTGCTTTTTACAATACAGATTGTTTCAAAACAGCTTTACAGTGATAAACAAGAAAATAATGATTCAGTGATGCAAACAGAATTCAATTCTGCAGTAAAGAAGCTATAAACAGAATTTCTGTTCAATTTTACAAAGTGAGGAATGAATCAAAAATAATTTAAGTGGTAAACAAAGCTTAACTCAAGAACTCTGCTTAACCGAATTTTGCATTTGGTTTGTCAAACACAATACAGAGCATATAGACTCTATGCATCTTAAATATGATGGAGGGCTAAATATAGGTCTAAATAAAGCATGTGCAGGTTGTAAATGGTGTCTGTGTGCTCCACTGATGGCGTGTGTCCTGTGAGGATGACCTTGCGGGGAGACGCGGTGCGGCTGGTGAATGGAGACGGAGGTGTGAATAGGATCGCATCACAGAGACTGGTCCTGCTGTACAGACGCAGAGATGCACAGCTCTCGAAGGCGACCCAGTCTCTGACCTGCGAGACCACCACAGAAACTGTTGCAGAAGACCAGCTGAGAACATCTCCACTGTCAAACGTCCCTTCAATTCACAATCTGTCACGCGGCCATAAATATACACCTACTATATACAGCCACCTCCATCTCCAGATCCCTGCCGTTCATCCATAGTTCCACACCATCATTGTGTACAAGATACAATAATCGCTTACTTTCAACTAACATATCAACAATGTCAATTATTCAGCTAAAATTCAGACATTTGAAATGTTTAATTCTCTATATAATATAGGTTGTTTATTTATGAGACAGTTCCACATTCTACAGACAGCCTTGTTAATTGTATTATTAATAGTTTTTTTTTTTAGAAATATACTGTGATTATTATATTATTATTATTAGTCATTTCTATTATTATTATTATTATTATTATTATTATTTCTATTATTATATTATTATATGATAATAAATATAATTTGCTATTAATATTATAAACAACAATTATCATTTACATTACTTATATAATTCACATGAATATGAATATGAATATGATCTATCCATCTATCCATCCATCCATCTACACTGAACAAAATTATAAACGCAACACTTTTGTTTTTGTCCCCATTTTTCATGAGCTGAATTCAAAGGTCTAAGACTTTTTCTATGTACACAAAAGGCCTATTTCTCTCAAATATTGTTCACAAATCTGTCTAAATCTGTGTTAGTGAGCACTTCTCCTTTGCTGAGATAATCTATCCACCTCACAGGTGTGGCATATCAAGATGCTGATTAGACAGCATGATTATTGCACAGGTGTGCCTTAGGCTGGCCACGATAAAAGGCCACTCTAAAATGCCCCCCATTTCATACAGCACAGAAAATCTGAGTTGTGTTGTACAGTTGAAATTGTGTAATTAAGTGTTTTAAAACAAGATGGCAGAAAAAAAACAGAACTACCAAATTATCTGCAGCAGCCGACATTGTTTTAAGTCATCTGATATCTACACTGGCACACAAATTTTTTATCATGCGTCCCTAATCCAAACAACCCATGAATTCAATGCAGCAACCGGCTGAAGTGATGAATTACTCGCTCTGCAATGACCAGCGCAGCATTAATGTGAGGAGACGGTCTGCATGCGCGGATGTGTGTGAAGCCGTGATCTGAAGGATTTGGCAGGACTCCTCTGAGCATGGCGAGAATGGGTCAGGGGAGAGGGGCCTGGCCAAGTGTAGCTATGTCTCATGAAACCACAGAGCCACAGGGAAATGAATAAATAAATATCCCCTCCAACCATGCTGCCTGTTCCCATGTTTTGGCCGGGCAGGAAAATTCAGGAGTCCAGTTGCTGCATGAACATTAGTAAGACAAACAGCAGCAGACCCGCGCCTTTCCTCTCCAGCAAGGCCTAGTCTCTATACGGCACCCCGCATCCCAGCCCAACCTGACCAGCAGCTCTGCACAACTCCAAACACGCTCAATTATTCAGACTCCCAAAATGAGACCACACTAACAAAGTGGGGGGTTTTAATCTTGATGCATTGTGACATAGGCTACTTAAACACTATTGCTGTCACCAAATAAATAAGTAGTCTATGAGACATTAATCTGTCATTATAGCAGCTTTGCTTTTGGCCTGAGCCGCACATTCCAGCACATAAAAAAAAGCCATCCGAATGAAGAAAGACACCATCTCTGAATTCCCAGCATTCTCTAACAAGGTGGAGAATAACAGTGTGCATTCTGGGAAATGCCTTTTTTTTTTTGTATGATGTGTATTATCACAGAATTAAAAAAAACTTCATCTCTAACTCAGTTATGAGAGTCACTTCAGGAGCATTTCATCATTTCATTTGATAAAACTATTGGCAGATACACAGAAACTCAAAAGATCTTCACTACACCCCGCCAAAATAAAAGTTTGGTTTAACTTAAAGAAATTCTAACAAAAATATGTTATTATTGTATAGTACAAAGTACTTCTCAAAGTAGTAGTAGTAAAAATAATAATAAAAGTTAATTAAAACAATTGATTAGACATCCTTATTGATTATGAAAAACTGAATGAAACCATTAAAACTGAATCCAGAAAAAGTAAAACACTACACTGTAAAATATTTGAATATTTTGAACTTGAAACTTCAGTTCAGTTGCTGCTTTATATTTTTAAGTATAATTAACTTCACTGTGCAAGTCATTTAAATTGAAATGACATTAAACAAAAAAAAGCATATAACAAAAAAGCTGAAACTGCTTAAGTTAAAGTAGTGTTTTTAACTTATTGGTGTTTTCTTAGTGTTTTCTGGGTTGCCCA
This sequence comes from Tor tambroides, assembly GCA_021397915.2. Classification (NCBI taxonomy): domain Eukaryota; kingdom Metazoa; phylum Chordata; class Actinopteri; order Cypriniformes; family Cyprinidae; genus Tor; species Tor tambroides. Next base: position 26,435 of record JAFVLL020042939.1, read on the forward strand.
AGTCAAATCAGCCCACACTTATAACTCTAGACATGGCTCTGGTCCCTTCTTCAGCTCAAATCTATTTGATTTTTTCATCCAAATCATAATTTTGAATTAAAAAAAAAAAAAAAAAACTCATTTAGCTCCCATCAACATAGGAAGCCCGTTTCTGCCACTGAATAAAAAAAAGTGACTTATTTCACAATTCTGAAATTTTTTCTTGCAATTCCAACTTTTTTTCTTGCAATTCAAATTGCAAGTCAAATTGTGAGTTAATGTCTCACAAGATACAAACTTGCAATTGAAAGTTATAAAGTCCAATTCTGAGGAGAAAAAAAGACTGATATGATATCAGAATTGCGAGTTTATATCTCACAATTCTGAGAAGAAAAAGTCAGAATTGTGAGATAAAAAAAAAAAAAAAAAATTGCAATGACCTTTTTTATTTTTTTTATTCAGTGGCAGAAACAGGCTTCCATATCAACAAGCTGAATGATGCTCCTGCAGAACAAGTTACACACTGAAGCTGGATCCTAGAGTTAAGGGTTTATTCAAAATTACAAACCCTAAACAAAAACCGCGGTGAAGCTACTGGGACATATAGTGACAAACGCACGATCAAATTCAGAGCAGCTCTCTGGATAACCATCAAATGCAAGTGACCTGATAGAAGCTTCATACCTCGACAGTCTCTTGACATTGCTTCATAAATCAAAGTTCAATCATTTTTTACAAACGCACTTAATTGGCTCTCAAAACCACTGTTTTCTCCTGGTGAGATTAAAGGTGTTGAGATGACAACATAAAGCCTAGTCTGGCATGAAGCTGATGCTGTTCACGAAGATGATAATGACCCTTAAGCTGTAAGCACAGAGACATTCATATTTTATTCATGCAGTTATGCCTCATGGTACACACCTTGCCTTTTTCTAATCTCAAGCAACTGTAACAATCTTTTTTAAGGGTCTTGGTGAGGCCTGCAGTGCTCCAGGGACCCATCTGCCACCCTTTTATTAATTCATCAGACTTAACCATCACTTGGTCTGAACTGGAATCAAATATTCCTGGGATTCCTTTATTCGAGTCTCTAATATCTCTTTATTCTCCGCTCTCGGTCTGCACATCCACACAAGCTGCCGTGAGCATTCAACGCGCCTAAATCATTGTGTAATAAAAATAAATCTGTCTTCTTTGAAATGTGTAACATTGATTTTTACACTGGTCAATACTACATTTGAAGGTGCAAATTCAAAGCATTCTTAAACAAACCTA
>JAFVLL020042942.1:0-32351 GCA_021397915.2 Tor tambroides
AGGAAAAAAGAGTTTTTCCCATACAAGCGTCTTACGACGCAGTACTCGTTCCCATATCTCAGGGAACTGAGGTTACGATAGTAACCGAGTACATTCTCCTTCATTAAATCTTCGGTGAAACGCAAGCCGTGATCTTGAAGGAACGGGCTGTTTTTCGCAACATGCCGTGCACTTTCATGTTCCATCTCCTGCTGTAACGCTCCATGTCTGCCACACGATTCATGCAGGTCAGAGTAGATTGTTCACTTATCTCTACACGTCTTTCAATGGAGCCCAACTTTTCTTTTAAGTCCTTAATTTCTCCTCGTGTAGCTTTGACCATCTCTTCTAGCGCATCGCTTCTTGTATTGATGAGATGGGCCAATTTAGCGACAATCTCATCAGACTTCAAGTTGTCTGCACTGAACTGGGAAAGCGTCGGTTTCTTGGCGATTGGAGGCTTGCTGGGTGTTAAGGGAAGTGGGGGAAATTCTTCTTCATTTGCCAAATCATGAATCAACCCATCTTCATAATCATGATCACTGTTAGCTACCCTGCCATCACTGTTCGCTGCTTTGCTAACAGCACATGGTCGTTTTTGTGCAGATTTAGGCATTTTGCTTTAAGGTAATAACGTAAGAAATATGCCAAAGTACTGTACACTTTTGCTCAATGCTAAGTAGCTTTCCGAAAACTAATTTATCCTAATTAGCTAAATTTGATGCTGAGAGCTCGAAAGTTCCGTCCATTCACAGGGCCATCTTGGCCGCCCCTCCCATGTGGAACCTCCTCCTGTTTATTCAGCCGCAGCGATAAGGATTTCCTGGATCTAAGTGCATTACCTTTCTTCTGTGGGGCATATTTGGAGTTTCAACACGAGAGTGCTCTCTGGCCTTCGGATGGGGCAGTATTTACTATTGATTGCAGAACCATGCTTCAATGACAAGCTGCACTTGACTGAATAACCTTTGTAGCTTTATTATGAGTCAATGAACATTAATTAATTTGATTTATTTATGAATAAATCATTATAAATTTTTATAAAAGATTACGCAGTGTTTTAGTTTTACATTTGATTATTCAGTTTCTGTATTGTTTCTTACTTGAATGCTACTGTTAAATATATCTCATGTAAGCCTTTGCATTTATATCTTGTTTTTTTTGTTGTTTTTTTTTAGATTTGTGACTTTGCTTTTTATGTAATGCTAAAGCACTGCTGGTCACAATCAGAAGTTGTAGTGATGCTTTATTTTCCAAGAAAGAATTTAAAACACATACACCGGTTATATAATTTTTAGTTTTTAAATATTCTTAAATATAATTTAAATTGATTTCACTCACTTAAAGCAATATTGTATCGCATATTGAATATTGTATTATTTAACAAGGTATCACATATCGCAAATTTAGTATAGACTAAAAGTGTATTTACTAAAAAAAATAGTTATCTAATTCAAATGGACTGTTAACCCTTTATATGTTTGTGCAGTTAATGTTTATTATAAGGGAAGGGGGAAGGAAGGGAAGTGGTGTGTGGCCAAGTATGGTGACCCATACTCGGAATTTGTCCTCTGCATTTAACCCATCCAAGTGCATGCACAGTAATGAACACACACCCGGAGCAGTGGGCAGCCTTGCTCAAGGGTCTCACCTCAGTCGTGGTATTGAGGGTGGAGAGAGTGCTGGTTATTCACTCCCCCCACCTACAATCCCTGCCGGACCTGAGACTCGAACCCACGACCTTCGGGTTACAAGTCCAACTCTCTATCCATTAGGCCACGGCTGCCCCGTTTATAACAAGTGTGACATTGTTAGCAACATGCTAACATCAGACTAAATCAATTCTGAGTCGAGTCTCCAATGTGCTTTGTGAAAGGAGTGCTATTTGCATGCTGCATTTGTTGTCTGTGAACAACATTATATTTACCTCATGAACAAGGAGAAAAATAGCCTGTTGTCTCTTTGTCTTTCAGCTCACTGGTTAAGTATTGATGGTGTCCAGCCTGCAATACCAGAGAACCCACCTCCAGGTAAGAGAGTTTTCTGGATCTTTTGTTAATTTGCATTACTTTGTAATACAGTCAGGGAATGTGTTCATATTATTTTAATGTGATAAGGTAGGATGTAATTAATTAAAGATAATTTGAATAATACTATTTTTGCAGTTTATATATTAGGGTTGGCTCGATACCACAATTTTGCAAGGTTTTTCTTGGGTCAAAAATGGTCTTCTGTGGTGGTTGATGGTCATCCACACACAGAGTAAAAAGTACCCTACCCACGTGATCTACGAGCCCAATACTGACCATATCTAAAATGAATGCAGTTTGTGATTTTTGTACCATACATCTGAATAAAATTAACAGCTAGCTAACAAATTGCTTTGTTCTGGTTTCACCTCACTCCAGTCTAAACTAAATGATTTTACAGGTAATTTACTACACATTGTTATATGAATAACCTAAAATTACTTATTAAGGCTAAATCTTTTATTATTATTGTTAAGGTTAAATCATATTAATGCTAAATCACACTTACTATCTCATTTCTAAGGTGTTCTGAGTAAATGATTTGTTATTGTTATACACCGATTCAGACAGTGACATCTTGTGAGTTCAGTGTTGGAGAGATCAGTTGTTTTAACCATTCATTAAAATTAATCGATTCAAAGGACTCCTTAGGTCTGTGGCGTGTTGTGCGCTAATCCCGGTTGTTAGGACATCACAAAAGATTTGTCTCATCACAGAAAACACTTCATCACTGTATAGTTTTTTTTTCTTTTATTGAAAGTGTGTTTTATGTTAGTTGCATGTGCGGAACATCAGAGAAGATGAGTAAAAAAAGTAAAAAAAACAAAACAAAAAAAAACCTCCGAATGCACCACATGAAACATGGATTCAGTCTTCCAACCTTTTACCATCATGTTGATTTTAAGGGAGCGAGAGGAAAGACAGTTAGACAAAAGGCCTGTTTACACCTGGTCACTTCATGCGTTTTCTCTGATCAGATATCCATCTGATTTGTTAAAATGTTTCCATTTACACTTGACGACATAAATGTGTCTCCTCTAGGGATGTGCGATATTGACAAAAAAAAAAAAAATCTATATTTTCTGGGATTTTTTTCGATAACGATAATTAGCCAATATTTTTCTGAGTGTGTTATTGTGCTGATATCTTAACGACTACCGTGGACAGCTGACTCCTTTTTTTTTATATTAAGTATTTGATATGTGGTGGTCAGTTCACAGCAGTGTTAGAAATTAATCTTTTACAATAAGTTTAAATTGATTTTTACCTTTTATGGTCATTTTTTACCTTTATAAAGCAATTTTTTAAAAGTGTGCATCACCCTTTGAGTCAAATTCTTACATTTAATCAGTCAATTAGAATAATAAGACATTTGGGTTGTTACCAGACAAATGAAATCATTATCAACAAAATTCATCTTTGCAATGCAGAGGAAACACAGAAGCTGCATCTATTATATCTATTATATCTAGCCTGAAGTGGAATAGATATATTTACTCACTGTTTAGTGCATCTCAGAGGGACATGGAATGCTTTAACCTGCAGTTACAAATGAATAAAAAATGATTGGATGCATAACACCTTGAATACTGATATTTGAAATTATTTAAAGAATAAAAAAAAAATGCTTTAAATGAGAAATTAAAACCGCCAGTAGGTGGCATCAAGTCACTGTTAATAAGTGAGTCATTGCGATTGAACCAAATCATTTAAACGGGTGATTCATTCAGGAACGAAACACTGTCATGTTGTTCTGAGATGCAAAACAGTGCTGTGACTGTTTGGAATTATTTCTGTTGGTGAAATAAAGCAAAAACAGGCAATATGGTGTCTAAAACATAAGTCTCTTAATATTAACTTCTTGTTTATTGAACTGTTGTATAAAATCCCATTTGTAATCATGCTGATTTTTGGAGCAAAAAAACGGGGCTCGATCTTCATGTGATACTGTTTAATACATTTTCTGCCCCCATATCTTGAATTTTCTGAGCATTCTTTATGCATTTTAATACTGAATCATGCAGTGAAAGAACGCACTCTAAAGTCGCACGTGTACTAGTCTAACCTACTAGACTTCTTTACGTCATGTATGCGGACACTGTAGGTGTTTTGTTTGATTTTTGCGATATACTCGATAATGTAAAATCGCACATCGTTAAAACGATATTACGATAATAACGATGTTATTGCAAATGATATCGCACACCCCTAGTCTCCGCAAAACAGATATAAATCCAATCTTGAATTCCTGTGCTATATGCACGTAAACGGAATCAACAGAGATGCGGTGCATTTTATTCATCATCTGCTAATTTCAAGATGAAAGACCGCAACAGGAGAGAGAGCGGCATCAGTACTGTAAAGATAAGTTAGTCTCACTACTTATAATGAAGATGATTGTGTGTTGTGCGTCTGTGACTTTGTCAGTTTCATTTACAGCAGTTTGAGCGTTGCTGGCTATATCTGCCGTGATGCATCTAGCATTAGCGCTGTCATATCTGACTGTTACATGTCATATAGCCTATAACACACTCTCACACATTTGTTTATTAACATTTTGGGAGGAGTAAAATTTACATATGTGGTTTCAACAAGCAGATGCATTTACACTTGTCCAGTTTCCTCTGGAATGCGTCCCAGACCATTTTTGGAAAGGGTTCAAATACACAAAAATGCTGAAAAACCAAAGAATTTGTGGGACCTTAAGGATTTTTCTGAAGAACAGCGGGCAGTTTAACTGTTCAGGACAAACAAGGGACTCATGAACAACTATCATTAAACAAAAAACACAGCTGTGGATCATTCAGGTAACAGCACAGTATTAAGAATCATGTGGATGTACATTTTGAACGGGGTCATTTTTATAAATTCAACTATTATTTTCTCTTGTGGACTATATGTAATCGTTTGAAACCACCCATTTCCTATGTCACAAACATTTAACCAATCCTGTCAACTTGCGGGGCAGGGCTTTTCATATTTGATCAAAGGTTTCTATTTAAAATGGAAGCATAGCGTAGTTCTGGCAGGCCATGTTAGTCAAGATCGCATCAGCTGACACTCAGCTGATCCACGTCTACCTATAGGATCACGACACCAATCATAATTCCCTTCATAAGGTCCCTTCAGTCATTATTCAGCAGCTATCGCTTCGCTCAGGAACTAATCAGACGGCAAATTCCATCTCCATAGGAAGCGTTCAATCAGGATTTTCGACAGGATTCCCACAGAGTATCTCACCAGATTCAAGTTGTGAACTTAAGCGAATTCGCCACGTTGTTTGTCAAGCCAATAGACTGAAAGTGATCTGAGCGAGCACGGCTTCTCGCAATTGATATAGACACTTTGCCCACAAATCATCGCCGAAGTTGTGCTAATACGACTGCACCAACAACTTTACACGATCTGCTTCCCCGCTGGAAGAAGCAAGATATTCAAGAAGGGTTAAAGCATCCACGTAACAACTGGCCATTTCACCCTTTATTCATCTCTGAATGTCTTCACGAAGCTAAGCAAAGTTTCTTTCATTTTATTGCCTAATGCTATGTTGGCGAACATGCTTCAGATATTGCTCATTGTTAAGCTAGTTGTTCAGTTATGTTTGCTAGGCATGCTATCGTATTGTCACTGGTAACATTACCAGTTAAATTTACCAGCGAACCTTGTTTTAATCTGTTGTCAAGGCTGTCGATATGAAACAGGCTTGCTGCTTCAGGCTCATCTATTGGGGATGATTTCATTAAACTTATCCGACTATTTCCAACATGCTGTGTTTAAGTCAGTGATATGCTGTTGCTCAAGCTAACTAGTGTATCGGTAATGTGCTTGATACTTAATGCGCAGATCGTATATTTGCTTCTAAAGCTGTATCAATGCTAAACGTTATCTGGACAAGGGCAAATGCTGTTGCCTAAATTCGAGTATTGACCATATGCTGTACTGCTTTAAAGGGCATGCTGCTCTTATTAGCTGTTTATAAAAGAGCACCCCTTCGCTACTTCTATTCTTCTGTAAGGGCATGCTGCCCCACTCTATGCATTTCAGAAGGTCTTTACTTAAAGCTATCAGGGTATTGGGATTGCTTGCTTGTTAAGGCTTATCTAGTGTCCAGTATCATATCGTTGCTAGACCTGCCGTTGCTTAGGCTATCGGGTGTTTCTGCAGTGCTGGTATCCGGGTAAACTTGCGACAGCAAGAAGCTAATGTTAAGCTATTATTAAGGCCATCTAATTATCTTGAGATATGCTTGCTGCTATGGGTCATCTGGTTATTGGTAATGCTATTTCTTTAGGTCTGACTACTGCAACATGCCATTCTTAAGCAAGCTACACACTGTTGCATAAGCTTTGAGAGTATTGGTAAGGATTGTCTACTACACTAATGTGGGTTATCAGATAGAGGACATGTATGCGAATGCTAATATCATGGGAGGTGACAACCTGTATAAACATGACTTGAATTATTGCGTTATATGCCGTGTTATGGATGCTAAGCTTAGGCTAGACAGAATCTGCAATCTCTAACCTGTCATCGCTTGCTCTACAGCTGCAGTACGCAGTGTTTGCTACAACTGGCAACTGGGCTGAAATCTAGTGGATTCCGCATCTTAATTTCAGGTTGCATTAAAAAGGGGCTTGCTGCTCTTCTTGGCTGCTATTAAGAAGAGCACCTCTTTGCTGCTACACTCCTCCAGTAAGGGGCTTGCTGCTCTTCTTAGCTGATTATAAAGAAGAGCACCCCTTCGCTGCCACTGTTTTCCCGAAGGGGCAAGCTGCTCTTCCTACCTGCTCATAGCAGAAGAGCACCCCTTCGCCGCCACTCTCCTTCCGTAAGGCATTCAGTTAGATTGCTATCAGCATTTTGGTTGGGGGGTTCAGCATATGGTTGTTTTGGGGGGTATTCTGCTCTCCCTGCTCCTATCCATGCTAGGCTGCGTGGATGGGCAGGGAGTGTTTGCCCAGAACAGAACCATTCCCCCAACCTAAAATGTATGCTAATCGTAAGTTATATTGACGATAGTGGTCCTGACAGAAATTGAGCATAGCGGTAGTTCTGGCAGGCCATGTTAGTCAAGCTCGCATCAGCTGACACTCAGCTGATCCACGTCTACCTATAGGATCACGACACCAATCATAATTCCCTTCATAAGGTCCCTTCAGTCATTATTCAGCAGCTATCGCTTCGCTCAGGAACTAATCACCCACCTCCATCCCCAGCTCCTCCTCGTCCAGTCAGGACTTGGCAGTGAATATATCATTGAGTCAGACCACTGAGTCATGTATGTTAAAATAATCACGTAGAACATTAATGGTATCTGCTTTATCATTGATGTTGGTTCTGTTCTGTTACCCTAGCGGGGTGGTATTCTGCTCTCCCTGCTCCTATCCATGCTAGGTTGCGTGGATGGCCAGGGAGTGTTTGCCTAGAACAGAACCATTCCCCCAACCTAAAACGTATGCTAATTGTAAGTCATATTGACGATAGTGGTCCTGACAGAAATGTGTTTTTGCAGCATTTAGCAGTGTAATCACAGACATATCTGTTGATTTCATGAACGCATTGGCCAATCAGAGGTGTTCAATCAGAATCCACTCACCTCTCAAATCGCCTTGGTTTTGTTCAGTGCTGTGTTAATGCATGGTCATGATTCCACAATGTAAATAAGAGAATAATTATGCAGTGTAGAGCTTCACTTATTATAACAGAGCTTTCTGAGATCACAATGAATTAAGACCAGTGACAAAGACCAGCTGATTAGACCAGCGATTAACCCTCTGGGGTCAGAGAGTGTTTTGGGGCCCTGGAGAAGTTTTTACATGCCCTGACATTTGTGCTTTTTTCAGTTGCTTATAAACATAAATGGCTAAAGTCTTATAACACTGCAATCAGCACCAACTGGGCTACAATAATATGTGAGCAGCATGTATATACATGATTGTGTTTTTGAGAAAGCAATGTTTATGCGTGGTCACTGAAAAACTAAAAAAATTTAAATCACTTGAATAAGTTCATAAAACACATACAGAACATTTGAGACTTTTGTGACTTTTGAGAACTTGTAGCCTAGAGTTTTTGCTTCAAAATGATGTGAAAATCATCTTGTTCACTCATTGACCGAAAACAATATATTGATGTAAATTTTCTAAGACACATTTTGTTTAGAAAAGCTGTATGCGAGGAGGCATGAATGATCATGAATAATGCTGTGAGTCACACCTGAGAAGACAAAGGCCCACATAATGAGCCGTTCAGTCAAGTGTGTGACTGAGAGAGAATTGCTACAAGAAAGAATGTGAGAAATGTATATATTTTTTGTTTGTAGTTTATTTAGAATATATTTAACAATTTCACACATTTTTGTCTGGAATTATAGTTTGGGAAAAGTCCAACTAGTAAATGTGTTCCAGTTTATGTCACAACAACACATTATCTAATGCAAATAAGAAACATTACTTACTCGGTATAAAAGATCTCCTCCACTGGCTCAAACCGCGCTCGCGTTCAGTTTGTGAGGTAAACAGAAAGCTTATTCCTCTCTGCGTGTCGTCTTCTGAGGTAAATACAAGGCTTATTCCTCTCAGCATCTTCTTCTGAGGTAAATACAAGGCTTAAGGCTCCGATATACATCAAACGAAGTTCGTTTTCGTTCTTTGTTTGGGGGCAAAAAGAATTTTGAAAAGGCTGAGCGACGGTATACTGTTTCCGAACATTGTGACACCCCCGCGCTGCTGAAGGTGGGCTGTAGATGCACCAAACACAACAACGATGCAATGGTGTATATAGTTCTTTTATTAAACTGGATAAATTACACGTTTTATATTTTATGTGTTGTCATAATTTGATAAAAACAAAGGTTTATTGTATGTTCTTTTGGCATTTCATTTATTGTATACCTTTTAAATTCGCTTACTGAAAGAACAGCAGCAGCAGTATGGTGTAACATTTATTTGAAACACATGTATTTGGTACTTGCTACCTTATATCTTTACCCTTTCATTTCATTCTTTTCATGGCTTTGGAAAACTTGCATCTGATGTTGCTCTACGTCACTTTTTGTATAACTCTGGGTCGTCGACACCAAGCTTCGTTGCAATTTCTTTCTCGGTATTAAATGCTTTCTCTGAACCTTTAAAGTCTCTCCGCGAGCGATTGTACAGGTGCGGATATATTTGTGGCAGTTCAGCTATTCGACACTGTATTTATGTTGCTAGTTACTTGCAGATGTTGTTCTCCTGCCTGACCTCCGTTGAATGAGAAACAAACCGGGGAGAAAAAAAAAAACTGCTCGTCAAAGAAGGTGGAGTTTCAGAGCACACCCACCGATTGCGTAATCGCCATGGACTAATGGTAAATCAAAGGTGTTTAGGAGTCAAAACGAACTCCCCCAGAAAGTTCGCTTTGGTGAGCTGTATCAAACTGCCGAAACAAACTCAAAACGAACTTCGTTTCGGCCTGATTTTGTTCAAAATGACGTCATATCAGTTCGTTCTTCGATTTCGTTTGAAGTATATCGGGGCCTTTATTCTTCTTCCAAAAATGAAAAGTATCCGAGATGAACGTGTTGCTGCTTTGTTTACGGAGGGCGTTAACATGTCGTGCGTCTCACGTGGAGATTTGTAATATCAATAGCGCAATCTAATTAGGGCGTGATCTAATTAGAGATAATGAGATCAGACGGGAAAAACTTGACTTGTCATTGGTTTTATATGGATAACTTTATCACAGAATATTTGTTTTGGTAAGAGTTATTTCATTTAAGAGTAGACATGTCAAGCTTTCTATAGATATATTTTTCCTGTCTGTGTGTAAAGCATTCGCTGAGTTTGTTCATTGTAGTGACGCGTTTCTAAATACAGTTTGCGGAGATGGTGAAGACTGTTTATTTTCTTTATTTTGCAAAAGCACAACGTTTTGTTGATATGGTTAACATACACAAATAAAAGTAGACCCTTTACAGATTCAAGTGATGTATTAATTTTATGTGTCCAATCAAAAGTGACGGAGCATTTTAAGTTCTTTTGCTCCCGCCGGCGTCTTTGCTGACCCCAGGTGGTTAAGATCAGCTTCTGATTATAAGGGGAACATTAATGAATCATTGATTCATTCTCGAAACTGCAATGAATGACATAGCGATAACCATTAATCCAAGATTGCCACTGCCATTGTGTAGCATTTACTACGTTATTTACTTCTGCTAACTGAGTGAAAGTGGAGCAGGTCCGAGCTGGTATGTTTGAGTGGCGGTGGGGACTAAATTCACTTTTACATGTTGTTTGAACTAAAATGTGTCTTGGCAGCAGAGATGGGCACTCGAGTTAGTGACTCGGACTCGAGTTGCACTTGAGTCACATTTTTATAGACTTCAGACTTGACTTCAGACTCGACCTGAAATGACTCCAGACTTGACTCGACTCGTGAATATTTTAAAAGCAACTCGAGTCTTTTATCCTTAAATAGCCTACTTATATAGCTAACTGATATTTTAACAACAACAGAAACATGGTGAGCAGCAAAATTATAGATTACTTTCACTAAAACACAGCAGAAAAAAACAAAGCTGTAAATATAGTTATTTTTGTTACTATCTTTATCTATCTATAACCTATGACTCTGACTGTTCAAACCAGATGTGACAAGACATTTCTGATCTACATTTAGCATTATTAATCTGTAGGCTAGGAACATTTAAAAAGAATCATGTAATTATAATCGGTAAAATTGTTGTTAGATGGCTAGGATAGAACTTAAACTTTGAAACTGCTAGTTATCTTGCTTTTCTGCTCAAGATGAGAACATTTTGATTATTGTAGCTACGTTGTTTTTAATAGATAATGCTTTTAAGTAAAATATTAAAATAGTATAGATTTCAGGAGGAAAGCCCTGAACAGAAACAGTATTTTTTCTGTCACATGGCCTTGCATGTATCTAAATGTATAAATAAAATACATGTAAAAATGAATTTTTATTTTATTTATTTATTTTTTTGTCCGGACCTCTAAGTCAGTGATACTCAAATCTGGCTCGCGAGATCCACTTTCCTGCAGAGTTTAGCTCTAACCCTAATCAAACACACCTGAGCATGCTAATCAATGTCTTCAGGATCATTAGAAAATCACAGATAGGTGAGTTTGATCAGGGTTAGAGCTAAACTCTGCAGGAAAGTGGATCTCGCGAGCCAGATTTGAGTATCACTGCTCTAAGTAGAAGTATATAATATGAAATATAGAGGCCGCGCCTCTTGGAACTTTAATTGAATACACTCTTAAAAATAAAGGTGCTTCACAATGCCATAGAAGAACTTTTTTTGTCTAAATGGTTCCATAAAGAACCTTTAACATCTGAAGAACCTTTCTGTTTCACAAAAGGTTCATTGTGGTGAAAGAAGGTACTTCAGATTATAAAAAGTTAAGAAAGAACCTCTTTAAAGAACCTTTAACGGTTTTTTGTGGAACCAAAAATGGTTCTTCTATGGCATTGCTGTGAAGAACCTTTTAAGCTTTAACCTTTATTTTTCAGAGTGTACCCCTGACTTATATCATAAAGAAATAATTTATTTGTATGGTTTTGTAATATGTGTCACATATTTCCTTATGTGTCATGGTAGATCGTACTCTTATTGAATTTGATTACAGAAAACGGAACATGGTTTTGAACATAGTAATGGATTAAAACATAAATAACAGGCTGGATGTATGTTAACCTTACATCTTAACACCTCTTTTTTTTTTACAAAGCAGATCATAGATCATAAATTTTGTCTATAGCCTATAAAACAGTTTCATAAATAGGAAGATTTCAAAACGTGAGGATTCTTAATGGGATTTTTTAGCGAGCCATTAAATGACTTGAGACTCGACTCTGTGACCGAAGACTCGAGACTTGACTCAGACTCCAGGTCAAAGACTTCAGACTTGACTCAGACTCAAAGTTAAAGACTTGTGAACATCTCTGCTTGGCAGTGTGTGTACACAACCACTCTATAATGATAAAAATCCACCCAGTGTTTTTTTTTTTTAATTTTTTTAAATCCAGATATATCCAAACCCCTTTCTCATATCAAGACGTTTACAGATTCTTGGCAGAATGACGTAGTTCTGCACAGGCCCCTCCCACGATTGTTGATTGACAGTGGCGTCAGTCTTTGGTTTTAGCTGTAGCAAATTTGCTTAAAAGGGAATTGTATATAAATAATTACAATTAATTATGATTAATTACAATTATTTATATCGGCTGACAGTAATAACTGTAGCAGAAATAAATTGCCAACCACTAATCTGTTCGTCCAGCGAACATTCAGTGTAAGTTCATATCAACTCTTAAGAAAGGATATTTTCTTGGCCACAGAAAATATTTTCCTAGGTATTAGTACATTAGAGCATGTAATAAGGATCAAAAATCGTAAAGGGACAATAATTTGCAAAGCAGAATCAGAAACTCGTGTAATTTGTGCACAAGAGTTTTATTAACTAAACACTAACGCACACTAGTCTAACAAACAAACAAACAAACATACAATCACTCATACATGGGGAAAGGGCTAATGGGAGTTGATGGATGAAACCATCAGGAAAACCAGAGAATGCAGTTATGGAAAGAGTCATTTAACCACCTGAGTAAAAACATCAGCGCCATAACGGGGTCTATAACTTATGCTAAACCTCTGTTTCGTTTAGTTAAGTGTTATACTTGCATTGCTTTGTTGTGACGAGTGTCCGGAATGCAGTCTCAGATGAAAGTGTTAATGGTTTCAAGGTTTTGGTGGTGTTGGAGTTCTTCAAGTTCTTCCGGGTTTGAAGGGTGATGAACTCCAAAAGATGTTAGTCTGGCTCGGTGGTAATTTGAAGTTTCTTCCCTGGTAGAAAGGGAAAAAGAGCTAAGAAAGATCTGCTGAGATCCGAGGATCCTTGGTTGAATGGAAAGTCAAGGCCGCAAGGCCTGGCACAAAACTTAAGGTGTTCAGAAGAGTTTTAGCGCACATCTTCCTCAGCCTCTTAGGATCTAACAGAACCGCAGACTGCTGGGGCGTCTCTTACGTGAGAGCTTTATCTGCTATAGAGGTCACACCTCTGGGGTGTCAAAGAGCCAATTGGAGTCTTGAACTTTTGGAGGGAATTTTTTACGACACTTTGTCTCTGAGCATTGGTAATTTGCATGGGTTTAATGCACAAACTACTTAAGATTCTTAGGACACTAATATGTTGCATAGGTATCAACATAAAAATATACACTCAATTAAATCGTCCGAAGACGAATTAATCGAGACTAAACATGATACAACTAAAGTGATAAACTAGTGATCTATTATAAGCATGCATAACAGGATACAATACACAAGAACATATACAAGAAGAATAATAACATACACAATGACCTGAAGGATATGTATGTTCATTCAAAGAATGGTTTTCTATGAATTAAAAGGGAGGAAAATTCTTTTATGGGCCTGTAGTGGAAAGCTTTGTGAGAGCCTGTACTTTTGCATCTCACATACTTTTGAGCAACAAAACAGTCTTATCAGATGGTTTCCCTGGTAACTGAGCCTTTTAGGGTGCTCTTCCAGGAGAAGGGTCCAAAGACCCTCACAATTTGTGTGTGGAATGAGAGGGTTTCCTGAATTATTCATTAAATGTAATGACTAAATGTGTGTCTGATTCGTCCATACGCTACATAGCACAGACCCACCCTGAGTGAGCTGTTGTCAGTCGGCCATTGATTCGACGCTGGAGCGGGTGTAGACAAGAATGTCTCCTAAGCGACAGGTGTTTTGTTGTTGGATGTAGTAATGAACATGGCAATTGTCATTTACTCCCGGCATCTGAGCCGCTGAAGACACAGAGGACCTTAAAAACCTTTGTTTTTAAAGGGAATGTGCACCCCGATCTACCTAAATGAGTCTATGTTCGCGCGAATCATTCATGATCCAGCTTCACCTCCAGAATCTTTGCAAATCGCCTTTCCTAATAATGTGCTAGTTAGCAAGGAAATGGCTTGCTATGAACAGAGCTGTTTTTGACAGGGTAAAAACGGTGTTGTTTTACACTACCATTGAGAAATTTTAACCAAAGTATGTTATAAACTTTTCATTAAGACCCTAAAGAATCATATCAATTTGTGGAAAATGGGCATCCGATGATCCCTTCAAAAAATAACTTAATAAAAACTGTAAGAACTGTGTTCTTCAGCAAGTAGAAAATATAATTGAATAAAGCTATCAAACACTAAATTTGAAATTAAATAGAGATCAATTAAAACTTAAAGCTACAGAAGTTATTGAGTTCCTCTTTTTTATTTAGTTCTTTTATTAACAGACATCACAGCAGCTGGGTTATTAGGATATTTAGGTTGTTATTACTTTAAGAGCTGCCACTGCTGAACGTGACGCAGATGTGACACTGCTTTAAATGTGACTCATAAATGATAAATACTTACATGCACAGTTTTAAGGCAGCTTTAATTTTTTGTAACTTCATGACTTAAATGATGACATAACTATTACATTGCATGCTCGTAGTTTCTTTCATGCTTTGATATGAAATGATACAGACTATAGGATGCTGCTGCATTTGTGCATGCACTTGAAGAGCACGCGCTATGAGGACAGTATAACGGCTGACAGGACAAGATTAGTTTTTCTGACATATGGCCTGACAAGATTTCATCTGACCACAGTTCACTGATGTTCTACTGAATCTCCTCGTAACCAGTAACATTTCCGCTCGTTTGACTCATGCCTGGCACTGAGGTGAAGTTGGAGCACGCGTTTTAAAAGTCTTACATTTGATGTGGTCTTAAAGACATTCTAAAGATCTAAATACACACAATTCTCGACCCTGCGTTATTGCGTTAAATATTTTAATGTGTTAAACTGAAAAAATTAATCACCTGCATTAACATTCTAATTTTGACACCACTAGTGCAACCCTAATATATACAGTGCCTTGCAGAAGTATTCAAACCCCTTCATTTTTTTCATGTTTTGTTATGCTGCAGCCTTATGTTAAACTGCTTTAAATTACTTTTTTTTCCCACAACAATCTACACTCCACACACCATAATGACAAAGCAAATAACAGGTTTTTAACGTCTTTGCAAATTTATTAAACATAAAAAACTTAAATGATTTCATTGTGTAAGTATACAAACCCTTATCTGGGACAGTTGAAATTTAGCTCAGGAACATTCATATTGCTTGTATATGTTACTACACTTCAAGTGAAGTTAACCTGTGGCAAATTCAGTTGAATGGGTATGATTTGGAAAGGCACACACCTCTCAATAAAAGGTCTAACAGCTGAAAATGCATATCAGAGCAAAAACCAAGCCCTGAAGTCAAAAGTACTGCCTGTAGAGCTCAGAAACAGGATTGTGTCAAGCCACAGATCTGAGGAAGAGTTCAGAAAAAATGCTGCTGCGTTGAAGGTTCACAGAATCATGTAGCCTCTATTATCCTGAATAGAAGAACCAGGACTCTTCCTAGAGCTGGCTTCCTGGCCAAACTGAGTAATTGATGGAGAAGGGCTTTGGTTAGATTGGTGACCAAGAAGCTGATGGTCACTCTAGTTGAGCTCCATGATCATATATTCAGATGGGAGAAACCTACAGAAGGACAAACATCACTGTAACACTCCACCAGTCTGGGCTTTATATCGGTGTGGCAAGACTCAATCCTCTCCTCAGTGAAGACATGAAAACCCACTTGGAATTTGCAAAAAAGCACCTAAAGGACCCTCAGACTCTGAGAAACCAGATTCTCTGGTCTGATGAACCTCAAATCCAAGCATCATGTTTGAAGGAAACCAGCTCTGCTCATCACCTGCAGAGTACCATCCCAAAAGTAAAGTGTGGTGGTAGCAGCCTCATGCTGTGGGGCTGTTTTTCAGCGGCAGGAACTGAGGGACTTGTCATAGTAGAAGAAAAGCTCAATGCACCAAAATATTGAGATAGCCTTAGGGTGTATTCACACCAGGAAAGTCCGATAGTTCACTTGCTTTGGTCCGGACCAAATAGAATGTTTTTTTTTTTTTGTTTGGTGCGGTTCGCTTTCACACTGCCCTTTTTGCAAGTGAACCAGAAATTGTAAACAAAACCACACGTGTGCCAAGGTCATCCATTCATTGGACAGAAATTCTCAAGCAGGGAAAACAGGCAGTGCAAAAACAGGCTAGTCATGGATATCTTTCATAGTGCAATTTTTATTCTTTTACTGATTTGCTGTTATATGAGATACTAACGCAATATGAAGAAACTTATGAGCATCAAATGCGACAATGTCATACGATGTAATTACGACTTGCCGAAAATAAAATCTATAGATATAAATACTTAAAGCATATCAAAATGTTAGTTTAAACATTTAAGATGATAATTGTGCTCTAGGCGCATATCCAATCATTTACGCGGAGAGTGGAAGCTGAAGCGCGCTTCAGGACATCAGTGGAAACAAATTAAATACTCCGTAATTGTTGCTCACAAAGGTAAGAATAATACATTGTTCGGAACTGTAAAGGGTCTATTTTTTATTTGTGTGCACTCACAATATCAAGAAAAAGTAGTGCTTTTATAAAATAAAGTAAACTAATAGGATGCACTTACTGTCCCGGTCTTGAACAGGATCGCTTAACAAAAATGAAACGAAACTCAGTGAATATTTTCCTTTCAGAGATGATGAATATATATATATATATATATATATATATATAGAAAGCTTTGAATTACTACAAAACTAAATAATTCATATCCAAAACAAAAACTCTTTCATTATAATTCGTAAAGATGCATTTCTTTCTAAAGGCGCGCTCCAATGAGGAGATGAAGTAGTCAGATTTTTGAATTTCATCTTTGTATGACACTGACTCAGAAAATACTCAGTTTATATAAATAATTAAAATATCTCCTCACTATTTCCCCAGACACATTCATTGCAACTTTTGCTGGGGTTTCTAAGGCAAGCTTGAGCCTGTTTAGTGCGCTCACTGCCATGTTGCTGTGGGTGCTATGGTCACTTAAAACTCATAATTTGCACACGTTTTTAAGTATTGCGATTTAAAAACAAGGATTTAAGCCATTGAAATGCAAACAACAGCACTATATGCGCGAGCGTGTTTCTGAGCGTGATTTCTGCAATTGGGTCGGATCGAGGCCGGTTCATATTCACACCTTTAAGCGAACCGTAATTAGAGTTCGCTTGGGAACCGAACCCACTCCCACCTCTTCAGCTGGGTCTCGGTTCGGTTGTTTGGTGCGCACCAGAGTGCGATTGCTGTATTCACACCTGCCCAAAAGATCCGCACCAAAGGGGGAAATGAACCAGAGTTCGTTTTAATCAAACCAAACAAGACAGGTGTGAATACACCCTTAATGAAAACCCAGTCCAGAGCATTCAGAACCTCAGACTGGGCAGAAAGTTCACCTTCCAACAGGACAATGACCCTAAGCACACAGCAAGAGTGGCTTATAGACAAGAGTGGCCCAGCCACAGCCTGGGCTTAAACACAATCAAATACAGTGCCTTGCAGAAGTATTCAAACCCCTTCATTTTTTTCATGTTTTGTTATGTTGCAGCTTTATGTTAAACTGCATTAAATTACTTTTTTTTTCCACATCAATCTACACTTCATACACCATAATGGCAAAGCAAAAACAGAACTGTCACACTTTGGAAATTTATAAAAAATAAAAAATGTGAAATAAGTACACTGCATAAGTATTCAAACCCTTAACTCAGTACTTAGCTGAAATACCTTTACAGGCTGAAGTCTTTTTGGGTGTGATGCGACAAGCTTTGCACATCATCATTTGGCAATTTTCTTTCATTCTTCACCTCACCTGTTCACCTCTCAAGCTCTGTTGGGTTGGATGGGGGCAGATGCACATTTTCAGGTTTCTCCAGAAATATTTGATTTGGTTTAAGCCCAGGCTGTGGCTGGGTCACTCAAGGGCATTCACAGAGTTTTCTATAAGCCACTCTTGCTGTGTGCTTTGGGTCATTGTCCTGTTGGAAGGTAAACTTTCTGCCCAGTCTGAAGTTCTGAATGCTCTGGACTGGGTTTTCATTAAGGCTATCTCAATATTTTGGTGCACTGAGCTTGTCTTCTACTCTGATGAGTCTCTCAGTCGCTGCCGCTGAAAAACAGCCCCACAGCATGAGGCTGCTACCAGCACACTTTACTTTTAGGATGGTACTCTGCAGGTGATGAGCAGAGCTGGTTTTCTTCAAACATGATGCTTGGAATTGAGGTTCATCAAACCAGAGAAAATTGTTTCTCAGAGTCTGAGGGTCTTTTAGGTGCTTTTTTGCACATTCCAAGTGGGTTTTTGTGTGTCTTCACTGAGGAGAAGATTGAGTCTGGACACACTGACATAAAACCCAGATCGGTGGAGTGTTGCAGTGATGTTTGTCCTTCTGTAGGTTTCTCCTATCTCCACATATGATCATGGAGCTCAACTAGAGTGACCATCAGCTTCTTGGTCACCACTCTAACCAAAGCCCTTCTCCATCAGTTGTTCAGTTTGGCCAGGAGGCCAGCTCTAGGAAGAGTCCTGGTTGTTCCAAACGTCTTCCATTATGGATAATGAAGGCTACATGATTCTGCAGAATTTTTTATGAACTCAAACTGATGCAAACCTGTTTCTGAGCTCTACAGGCAGTTCTTTTGTCCTCAGGGCTTGGTTTTTGCTCTGGTAT
Organism: Tor tambroides; assembly: GCA_021397915.2. Taxonomy (NCBI): domain Eukaryota; kingdom Metazoa; phylum Chordata; class Actinopteri; order Cypriniformes; family Cyprinidae; genus Tor; species Tor tambroides. The sequence goes on from JAFVLL020042942.1 coordinate 18,694, forward strand.
GCATTTTCAGCTGTTAGACCTTTTATTAAGATGTGTGTGCCTAGTGTTGCTTTCGTCAACGAAAATTATGACTAAATATCGTCGTCAACGAACCTTTATCACGTGACGAAAACGAGACGAGACGTAAATGCTGGTCATGTGACGATGACTATAATTAAATGTATAATGCAATATTGTTGACGAATAAAAACGAGACTAAATGTGCTTTACAAAATAAAACTACGTTTAAATGTCTCCCCATTTTCGTTGATCGAAAACGAGACGAAAACGTAATGTTATAACGTTATCATTCCGTTTAGTTGCGTTATTATTATTACTATTTTGCGGCATTTCTGTTTCCTGTAAGTCTCACTTCAGCGGCTGCACGTGGTCGCACTGCGCAGACGCAGGCGAGACGTCACTTTCGCCCCACCCCCGCGGCATTATTTAGAAGACGACAACAACAAAGTACCGATGGCTGGCCGGCTAGCTGGGGTTCGTCTTTGGGAGAAAATGTATGCGTATGTACTTCTAACATGTTTAGTTGGTAAAATAAATGTTGTAAATTCAAATCAGAGCGTCTTCCGTGTCTGAAATGGATGTATTCTTGAGTCTATAAGGTAACAATAATATAATAAGATAACCTTGTTTGAAATAGGTTTGGCTAAAAGAAATTTTGTCATTTATACTACTAGGTATTTATACTATATTGACTGGTTTAAATAGAACTGCATTACTAAAAAGAGACTAAAATACAATTTTCATTGACTAAAACTAGACTAAATGTCATCAGTTTTTGTTGACTAAAACTAGATGAAAATGTTAATGTTTCCGTCGACTAAAACTAGATCTAAAATAGTCATGGATAATTCTGACTAAAATAAGACTAAAATGCTTAGACTTTTAGTTGACTAAAACTTGACTAGACTAAAAGGAGTATGAACATGACTAAAACTAATAAAAACTAAAATGACAGCTTCACACAAAGACTAGACTAAAACTAAAATTAAAACAGGCCGCCAAAAACAACACTATGTGTGCCGTTCCAAATCATACCCATTCAATTGAATTTGACACAGGTTAACTTCACTCAAAGTGTAGTAACGTCTACAAGCAATATGAATGCTCTTGAGCTAAATTTCAACTGTCCCAGATAAGGGTTTGAATACTTATGCAATGGAATCATTTATGTTTTTTTATGTATAATAAATTTTCAAAGATGTTAAAAACCTGTTATTTGCTTTGTCATTATGGTGTGTGGAGTGTAGATTGTTGTGGGGAAAAAAAGTAATTTAAAGCAGTTTAACGTAAGGCTGCAACATAACAAAACGTAAAAAAAAAAAAAAATGAAGGGGTTTGAATACTTCTCCAAGGCACTGTATTTCTGGAGAAACCTGAAAATGTGCATCTGCCCCCATCCAACCCGACAGAGCTTGAGAGGTGAACAGGTGAGGTGAAGAATGGCAGATAATTGCCAAATGCTGATGAGCAAAGCTTGTCGCATCAAACACAAAAGACTTGAGGCTATAAAGGTGCTTCAGCTAAGTACTGAGTTAAGGGTTTGAATACTTTTGCAACATACTTATTTCAGATTTTTTATTTTTCATAAAGTTGTGACAGTTCTGTTTTTGCTTTGCCATTATGGTGTATGAAGTGTAGATTGATGTGGAAAAAAAAGTAATTTAATGCAGTTTAACAAAGCTGCAACATATCAAAATGTGAAAAAAATGAAGGGGTACTTCTGCAAGGCACTGTGTAGGAAATCAATCATTTTTGTAGGTTTGAGAATTCATCTACAGTATCTCACAAAAGTGAGTACGCCCCTCACATTTCAGCAACAATTTTAGTATATCTTCTCAAGGGACAATACTGCACGAATGAAACTGGGATGTATATTAGAGTAGTCAATGTGCAGCTTGTATAGAAGTACAAATTCACTGTCCTCTAAAAATAACTCATCATATAGCCATTGTTGTCCAAATAACTGGCAACAAAAATGAGTACACCCTAAGTGAACATGTCAAAACTGTGTCCAAAGTGTCAACATTTTGTAGGGGCACCATTGTTATCTAGCACTGCCTTAATCCTCCTGGGCATGGAGTTCACCAGAGCTGCACAGGTTGTTGCTGGCATCCTCTTCCACTCCTCCATAATGACATCACAGAGCTACTGAATGTTAGACACATGGTGCTTCTCCACCTTCCGCTTGAGGATGCCCCACATGTGCTCAATAGGGTTCAGGTCTGGAGACAGACTTGGCCACTCCATCACCTTCACCTTCAGCTTCATCATCACATCTTGGCGGTGTGTTTGGGGTCATTATTATGTTGGAAACCTGCCGTTTGGCCCAGTTTCTGAAGGGAGGGCATCATGTTCTGCTTCAGAATGTCACAGTCAGAAATGTTCACCAGTCTCTGAGGTCCAAGTCAAGTCTCAAGTCTTTGAGGTCAAGTCTAAGTCAAGTCTCAAGTCTTTAAAGTGGAGTCCAAGTCAAGTCTTTAAGTCTCTGAGGTAGAGTCCAAGTCTCGTTTCAAGTCTTTGTTCTATTTTTAACAATAGTTCTTTCGGCTAGTCATTGTAATTAACAGTGTACGAGGCTAAATCAGTTTCAAAATATTAAAACTAATTACTTCTACAGAATGTCTGAAAAAAAAGTGTAATAAAGCACACAAACTTTTACTGAAGTCATTCATTTAATTTTATACAGAATCAAGCATGTACAAAACTTTGTTACATTTAAATGTAGCATGTTACATTTGATCTAAAACATCTCCCTGTAAATGAAAACATATTTATAGAAAATTCAGGAAATATAAATTAATTCTTGTTATTTACTTCCATCGTCAGTGCATAAGCCTATATTAATCAATTAACACTAAAATTCCTCTGCATATTGATTAGAAATATGATATGCAATGAATACATTAATTTAAACTTTTCAAAGTATTGTGATTTAAAAGCTACAGAATATTACAGAAAATAGCAGATAATTACATTTGCATTACATTTTCAGACAAATTCAATGCACAAATGGGCATATAATACTAACATCTACAGAGTCCTGTTTTCTTATACAGTGAGTAAAGATCTTTCTGTGTCCAAAGACAAAGTTTTATGCAGGCTGGTTACATGTCAGAAAGATCAAATTTGATAATGTTTTTGCACCAAGCCTGGATCGATGAGGACGCGTAATGAGGCCCCCTTGGCTAAACACCCTTTTCACCGGGGCACTGGAAGCAGGAACTGCAAACACTCTCATAGCTACTTGCTTAAGCCTTGGAAAGTCTTTGTCATGGACTCTCCAAAACTCCAGGCAATCAACAGCTTCTTCATTAGAAGATGTCTGTATGTAGCACATAAGCTCTGCTCTGACAGACAGGTTTACATCTCCTTTTTTTTTGTTAGCTTTGCTCCTGTAATTAGAGAAGAGTTTACACATTTTGGTAGGTGGCACCTCATCTTCTTCATTGCTACTTTCAGCAACAGTGACTTTTTGTGCTTCAGCCAAAGTGAGATCTGAAAGTATATGATAGAACAGTGGTTAGCAGCAGTAACATTAACAATATTCATTACTCACAACATAATAGTCAGACATAAATAACAACAAAGATTTTATTTGAAAGCATGCTTGGTATTGTACCTGCCGATTAGATTCTTTTTTACTTCATCTTTGACTTCGTCTGGACAGAGAACATCTTGATCAAGCCAAAACAGGCAAAAGGATGGGTCCAGCAGGGCAGCCAGCATGTATATGTTGTTGCCAAATGGAAGTTGTGTTGCTGCTTCATCTGAGTGATCCATTTTGACATTAACAAACACACCTCGAAAACGACGCTGGAGAGACTGCTGCAGTGCTCTCACTAGACTGCGTAGGTGACGACTTGTGCTGAGCATTTTTTGCAGGTGATTGTTGAGTGTGAGCACACAAGGAAGAGCAGCACTGACAGTAACCACCTTCTCTCCCTGCGTTAGGTCAGTTGCTTGAAGAAAAGGATCCAAAATGTCCACAAGCTCCAAAAACTGGCTCCATTCCCTTGGTAAAAAACAGAGCTCCTTGTGTCCTTGGGTTTCCAGCAGTGTACTGAGGTTTTGTAGGTTCAGGCTGGTTACTGATTTAACAAGCCATTGGGGAGAATTCCATCTAGTAGATACGGCTGCTGGAATAGACCGATTGGCCCCAAACTCTGCCTCAAAGGCTTCCTTCAGTTGACAGGTAGTATGTAGTAAGCTGCAAAGTTTTGTTACTTTAGCCATTGCACTGTTTATAATATTTGATTCATTTAGTCCATCTCTAATCACCAGTTGCAATGAATGGGCGAAGCACTGCAAGCGCTGTTGCTGGCAGCTGGAGTGAATTGTCTCAATATCAGCAATGTGTTCTTCTTGTAGTTCCTCCCATAGACTGGGGTTATCCAAATCTTCATCGCCATCAGCCTCATTTATGTTAGGGAAACAAACCGTGAAGGCCTTTTTCATATTCGCTGCATTATCACACACAATATAATCTATCTTGTGTTTAATGCCAAAACGGTCACAGATTAATTCAAATTTGTCACAAATCCTTTCTCCCGTGTGTGATCCAGTGAATCTGTCGCAGCTCAGAAGAACTGACTCCAGCCTTGGACATTTCTTCTCTTCTAGGGTCATGTAATGTGCTGTTACTCCCAGGAATCCCCTCATGGTCCTGTCGGTCCAAATGTCTACAGTAACAGACACAAACTCTGTCTTCTCCAGACTACTTTTGATTGTAGCCTCTTTAATATTTGTCAGGTCATGAAGGCGTCTGGCCAAAGTGGGGCTACTAACTGGACTGTATTTATTGTCCACTACTGACATGAAATTCCTGAAGTGAGGGTTGTCCACTAAGGACAGAGGCAGGTTACAGGAAATTACCAGATCCTGTGGCATAGCTTCTGTAATGGCCTTCTACCTGGGATGACTTTGGCTGTATATTCACACCTGTGCTTCTCAAGAACGAGTCGATGCTGCTCTGCCCAGTTGATCCTGTGGTGGCTATTTTTGCTTTGGTGAATTCAGCGAACCTGGAATAAACAAGATTTGCATTTAAGACTTTTCTTTTTATTTATAAAATCATATAAAATAAGGTGCTTACAATGTAAACTGTGTGCTATTAACATGATTCTAAGTGTTATAAAATGCCTTACAATTTGTTTTAAGTTTTCCAATAATTTTTAATTTCACATGTTGCTATGATGACTCACTATAACGGTAAGCAACAAATAATGTAACCATATTTGTGGTAACGTCTATGAAATCCCCATATGCATGACAAAGGCAACTTATAACTTACTGCAAATATCTATTTTCTTATTTTTTTTAATTTACTGAAAGACGTGAGAAAACATGCCTCATTGAGCTTTCTGAGGGACTATCTTGTTACTGTACACAGGTTTACGTTTGTTCTCAAATTTTTGTAATTATGAGGTGACAAAACCAGTAAAAACAAAAAGTAAGAAACCTAAAAACAATATTTCTAGTTAACATTAGGCTAAACTTCATAGAATGAAAGCATGACTTACTTTTCCGGATGAGTTTTCAAATGTCGGATGAAGTTCGATGTAGTTGTGCTTGCGTCTTTGATGTTAATGCCCCATGTTTTACAGACAGCATTACATTTGCTGCCATCATATTTAAGGTTTTTGTAACCAAACGTAAATATTAATGGCGGTTTCATTGATGCCATCTCGTTGATGCTAGGGTTTTCAATTAGCAGATCATTCGTTGCTCACGACGCCGCTGCTGCTGCCCTCCCGAACTCAACAACGCCCCACATTTTTTGCAGTGGAAATCTGTGGTGAAACATGGAAGGGCAGCGAGAATTAGAACGCAAGAACGTAAAACTCTCATAAAAATTTGCCAAGTAGCCTATCAGTGTGCAAAGTACACTGTACTTCTTACAATTGCGTGATTTCTTCACTGAGGTCTAGCTAGAATAATCCACTTGAGCCAATAAAAAAATAAATATTTGATTATCTGAAAAAAATATGACAATCTGGTTCAGTGCAACTGCAATCACCAACGGCACCTCAGCAGAGTCACCGGCTGTGAGTAAGGCTTTGTACCTCTATGCTGTTTGAGAAGGCGCTGGTGCGATCTTTTTTTTTCTTCCCTTGTATGTAAACAGATGAAAGTAAGACATTATTTGAGACTGTAAAGTGTAAATTACTTAAGTGTTATATTTACCACTAGGCTATTTTAATTCATGTTTAAATGCACTGATGTGGCTTACAACATTAAACAGTCTGTATAAATACAGATTTTCGTGGTTTTATTGCGCTTCATATTTGGTTTCTGTGCCGCATTTGGTGTGTAAAGATGCCTTTAGAATGTGTAGATTATTTAAAATTTTATATTAGGCCTAATCACGATTTTAAAATGTGGTTTATGATGCTGTCATGTGGGGTAGTAAAGGGAGAATGTGAATGGAATGTCATACCAAAATGACTTGCGTTTTTTACGAGTCTCACGAGTCACGAGTCCAAGTCAAGTCTTGAGTCAGCTGTTCACGAGTCCAAGTCAAGTCGCAAGTCTTTATTTTTGTGACTTAAGTGCGACTCGAGTCCAAGTCTTAGACTCGAGTTTCCATCTCTGGTCACAGTACATGTTGGAATCCATGTTTCCCTAAATGAACCGCAGCTCCCTAGTACCAGCAGCACTCATGCAGCCCCAGACCATGATGCTACCACCACCATGCTTGACTGTAGGCAAGACACAATTTTCTTGGTACTCCTCACTAGGGTTGTGACGGTGAGGAAATTTTCCCACCGGTTAATCGACGTGTGACAACACCGGTATTACCGGTATCACCGTGGTGGGGGGTCGTTTGAGTTTTCCTTCTTTTCCTAGCTTTCCTTCGGTTTTAAATAACTTGTAAAAGCTCTGTGCGCGTTTTACTTTCACTTTCAAATTAGCGGCAATTCGGCATCAAGCAGTTGTTTGTTTTTAGTTAGTTTGAGTTTTCCCACTTTCCCTCACTTTCCTTTGCTTAAATAGCTTGTAAAAGCACCGTGCCCATTTTACTTTCTCTTTTAAATTTGCAGCAATTCGGCGTCAAGCAGTTTTGTTTTTAGTTCGTTTGAGTTTTCCCACTTTCCCTCACTTTCCTTTGCTTAAATAGCTTGTAAAAGCACCGTGCACATTTTACTTTCACTTTTAAATTACTGGAAATTCGGCATCAAATGCTTGAATTCAATTCAAGCAACAACAACAAAATATAAGACATATAACTTTTATTAACAAAACGAATAAAAATACACCATGCTATATGCCTAATATAAAATAACAAATAACTTACAAATTTTAAATAGGTATACAAAACTGAAAATCAGTAAAGACTGAGGAACACATAATAATAAAACGCAGAACGATTAAGAAAGTTTGGAGGCACAGACTGGTAAAATAATGGGGAAAAAATCACAGAGTTTAAATAAAATAAAAATCAACAAATACCGTGGAACCAAATAAATGAGAAAAAAAAAAATTCAGACGCTTTTACATTTCGTTTTGCAACTCTTCTGCCATCGTCTTGTCTGTCTCACCTCACGTGATAAATGAAATCTGATCTGTGATGTGCGACTGTTGTTCGTTCCGTGTGCTGCATTGAGCTGCCGCGTTCTGTTTTAATTGTAGTGTCTGTTCTCTAACTGAACTAAATGATTTTTTTTTACTATTAAAAAAAAATCAAAATGACGGTGAGGGACAGTGCCGCAGTGGGCAAGTGACATAACCAGTGTTGCGGCTTAACACTGATATCACCGCCAATACGTCTATAGCAGCAAGCCTACTCCTCACCAGGGTGTTGCCACACATGCTGGACACCATCTGAGCCAAACAAGCTTATCTGAGTCTCATCAGACCACAGGACATGGTTCTAGTAATTCATACTCTTGGACAGGTTGTCTTCAGCAGACTGTTTGCAGGCTTTTTTGTGAGCCAGCTTCAGAAGGGGCTTCACTCTGTGATGACAGCCATGCAAACTGACTTGTTTCAGTGTGCGGCATATGGTCTGAGCACTGACAAGCTGACCTTCCACTTCTGCAACCTCTAAAGCAATGCTGGCAGCACTCATGCATCTGTTTTTTGAAGTCATCTTCTGCACCTGATGCACAGCATGAGGACCTAACTTCTATGATCGACCCTTGCGAGGCCTGTTCCGAGTGGAACCAGTCTTGGAAAACCTCTGTATGACCCTGGCCACTGTACTGTAACTCAGTTTCAGGGTGTTACTGAACTTCTTATAGCCTAGGCCATCTTTGTGGAGAGCAACAGTTCTAATTCTCAAATCCTCAGGGAGTTCTTTGGCATGAGGTGCCATGTTGAACATCCAGTGGTCAGTATGAGAGAATTGTACTTAAAGCACCAAATTTTAACTGCTCTAATACAAGATACACAAATTTGTATGGTCCTGTCAAGCAGACAATAACATGAACATGATGAATAGGACATGCATGGTTAAACGAAGTATAGCTGTTATCACGTAGGGTGTACTCACTTTTGTTGCCAGCTTTTTTTTTTGACAATAATGGCCGTATGTTGAGTTATTTTCAGAGGACAGTAAATCTTCACTGCTATACAAGTTGCACATTGACTACTCTAAAATATATCCAAGTTTCATTTCTATAGTATTGTCCTTTGAGAAGATATACTAAAATGGTTGCTGAAATGTGAGGGGTGTACTCACTTTTGTGAGATACTGTAACAAAAACATGAAAAAAATGAAGGGGCTTGAATACTTCTGCAAGGCACTGTATATTTTGTTCAGTATGCAAATTATCTGTACGCATGCAGTACCCAATGATCTTCAGTTCCTTGGTTGACATATAAACCAGAAGCAATATCAGTAGTGAAGCAACATCTATTCTTTTGACTTATTAATTCTTTGGACTACCGAAAGTTTGGGTGTTACTTACACTAGGCACGGTTGCCTTGTACTGTGACCAAGCACAATTGCCCCCCCCCCCCCACCTCCAAAGTCCCTTTAAGGCAAGTCATTTCGCTCGGTGGCCATCTTTGAAATGCTTCTCAGCATGCAAGTGCAGCTCCTATCTCTTTGAATGGGGAAACTTTAACATTCCAATCCTGCCTGAGCACTCTGACATTATTAAGATGCGACTGTTTTGAAGAGGACGAGAAGCAATCTTGTTCAATACTAGGGCTGCATGATTAATTGAAATTAAACTGGAATTGCGATTTGGGCACTCTCACACTGAAACTCCAAATATGCCCCACAGAAGAAAGGTAATGCATGTTGTTCCAGGAAATCCCTATCGCTGTAGCTGAATAAAGGGAATGAGTAAAACTATGCGATATAGCCTACACACAAATTCAGGACCTGATTAAATATAACTCTATTATACAGAGATTTGTGAAATAAAATTCCTTGACTTTTATAAAACTTTTCCAGGCCTAGAAATTGCTAGGTTTTTCATGACCGTACGAACCCTATAAAAGCAACTGCATGCTTTCAATCACTAAAGATTGGTCCTCTCCCTCCTCTAATCACATGCTGGATCCATTACCCCGCTTTATTCCGGGACCTCTCAATTTACAAATTAAGCACTGGGCTACCTTATTAAAAGTATTGCTCTTAGCAGACCTGTGTGTGTTTTGTATCACTAGTGCAGTGTCCGTTCTCGGAGCATATAAGCCCTGCCTACGTGATGCGCGCCGCTTCTGGCTCTCGCTGTTCTGTAGTTTATTATAAGTTTATTAATTATGAACGTGTTGCGTGTCCATATTGCACCAAAATGCAACACTGCACTCCCTTGGGTCCGCAGCAACACACCTGCCACGCGTGAAGTCATTGGATGAACGGTTCTCGACACAATAAAAATGCAAACAGACAGACAGAAGCACAGAGATTCCTGCCTTTTATTAGAGAGAAGAATATGTTCAGCCCCTCCCTCCAAAGCTTCGAATATTCGGTGTTGATTACTGTCGAAGCTTCGAAGCTCAAAAAATGGTATTCGGACCAGCCCTAGTGAGTGGATATCCAGGGCTTAGCCCAGAGACATTAATATATGTATCAGAATACATGGGATACACTTCAAATAAAATAGTCTATGCTGAAAAGCTACATTGGCTAAGTGGCTTAATTTTTTTTTTTTTAAGAGAAAAGTATAAATTATAATTTGCACTTACAAATTGCATAAATAATATTGTGAAATTAATGTTTTAAATATAAAATTTAGAACACAGAAATATGAAATGATAGAAAAAAATAGAATGGTACTTTTAAAAATGAGACTAAAATTACCATTAGGTGGCAGCAAGCCACTGTCTTAATGCTGAGTCACTGAGTCATTTATTCAATTGATTTGTTCAAAACTGCTGATTCATTCAGGAACAAAGAAAGAAACTGTTTATGTTTATAAATGGGTCAGTGAATCACTGATTCAAGCCATTCAAAAAAGGCAAATTAATTCAGTAACGAAACACTGCTGTGTGCAGAGATGCACAACATGGCTTTGTTTAGAACCGTTTTTGCGAAATAGAGCAAAAAGACAATATTTTCTCTACAATTTAAATTAGGGCTGGGCGATATAGCTAAAAAATGTATCAACGATATAATGTTTCATATTGTTTGGTATCGATAATTATTGACATTTTTATAACCTTTTAAAAATGTTTAAATTTAACCACTGTATTTTTTTTATTTACCCAATTTGTTAAGACAAAAAACATTTTTTATTTTTGTTTTAACAGTCAAACACAAAATAAAATTTAAACAAATATCTCCTTTCTTATGTGCAGAGTAAATAATTCTTAAGGAAACTTTTGGATTGCCTCCCGAGGCCACAGGAGGGTGCAATGAGCAAAATAATGCAGCACATTAAATTGTTAATGCAATGAAATAACTGTCTATAAAAAATGTGCATAACATCTAACTTAACATATATAAATCAAATATAATTTCGGGGGCTTGTGGGCTAGACTACCAAAACGTTAAAATGCACTAATGTCATTTACATGATCATCACCATCTCGTGCGCCACTGATGACGCTCCCAGATGCACACCTAACATTCGATTTTTTTTAACATTCGCACCGTTTTTGCATTCAGATGCAATTTTTTATTTTAAATTCAACTAATATTCATTCTTTAATCACAATCTCCTCATCACAGGCAGGCACAGCACTCATTTCAGCATGTGTTTGTGGGCTGTCTGCGTCACTAATAGCACGTGCCTATATCGTGTGCTATAAAGAACATTTTTTCTATCGTTATCGATGAAGGTGTACTGTCGATAAATACCGATACCATTTTATCGGCCAGGCCTAATTTAAATCACTTATTATTAACTTATTGTTTATTGAGTTTTGTAAACTTAGTAAAGTCTACCACAGACCATGCTAAATGTTAACCAATCGTTTTAAATGCATGTACGTGTGTCCTAGAAAGTCTGCACGTATAATAGGCCTACCATGATTAAAAATCTATATTTGTTGCTATACAGTAACAATAATCTAATTTTGACAGATGGTGAGATTGGAATTATGAATTTATAGGCTACAGATACCTGAAGCAGCTGCTTTTTGCTGTTTAAGTACTGGTTTAATAGAAATAATTTTAATGCGCATGAAAACTTAATCTTGATGCGCACAAGACATGGTAATAAAAACATTCGGGGCTTCAGCCCCCTTAGCCCACCCCTAGTACCACCCCTGCTTTTGTTCCTCTGTCACATTTACCGGTTTCACATAAATCACACCGGTTTCACACACTGCTCCGGGTGTGTGTTCACTGCTGTGTGTGTGCACTTTGGATGGGTTAAGTGCAGAGCACGAATTCCGAGTATGGGTCACCATACTTGGCCATATGTCACGTCACTTTCACTTTCACTTTAAATTTGGGTAACCTCCGCATAGCTGTGAACTTCGGAACAGCAGGGTATCAAGTACCAAAATGAGCATAATCATGATATTGTACCGTTTGAAATATGATATATACCGTATTTTTACAGCACTGGTTATACCGTGCAACCCTAATGTATATACTTAGTGCAGTATGCAGATTATCTGTCGAATAAACCAGAAGCAGTAGAGGACCAGTGATACATGGTCCTCTCACATGTAAATTTTTTTGCTTAATAGATATTTCGCTTATGCTGCACAGAAAGTTTGACTTTCATGCGTGATTTGCCTGTTCAGACTATCACAATATAGTTATTTTTGCTTTAAGGTTTTAGTGTGTCAAAATGTTTGAGACAATTGGAATTTCATTATTCTCATGATAAATTTCAATATCACAAAAAATAATGTTAGCCTAATGTAAGTTAAGGTAAGTTTTAAAAAAAAAAGTTTACTCAAGTTTACTGAAGACAAGTAAACAGTCAGTGGTAAAAAGAACAAAGAAACTAATTACAAGCAATAGAACAAAAATTTACAATTGAACAAAGGCAAATGAAATAGACTTACATGGAAAAACTCAAAGCATTAAAAATAAAAATAGTACTTAAATTAAAATAGTACCTGAATGTTATGTACAAAAAACACTGAATAGTCTTCACTGAGTAAATTAAATATAGATTTATTCCTATTAAGGTTACAAAAGTGATTCAAAAGTAATACAGAAGTGATTGAGCATGCTTATAATTGCTGGGGCTTTTACCATTGCATGTGATGTTTTACATGAGCTTTAAAAAAAATCATGCAGTATACAGTGTATATACTGTGCATGTATGCAGTAGTACACTAGTGTCCCATTCTGAGAATATTATATGAAAAAAAACATGAAAAATAATTTTGTCATTGTCTACCCCTACCCTTTATCTTCACCTCAGTTCCTAAAGAGCAGCAAAAGACGGATTCCACGGAGCCACTCAAAGCTGTCAAACCTGGACAGGAAGAGGAAGGCTCTATCCAGGCCAAGGGTGCAAGCTCTGCTGAAGTCAAAGGTCAGAAATTAGTTCAGCTAAAAAGGGGCCTCTGGTGTTTTAGTTATTTTTGTTCTACTGATTTTCCTACCTTAATCACACTTCTCTCTCATGGTGTTTCAGGAAAAGAGAAGATGCGGATGAAACCGCGTAGCACACATGAGCTCTCTGTTGAGCAGCAGCTGTACTATAAAGAAATCACTGAAGCTTGTGTGGGATCTTGTGAAGCCAAAAGAGCGGTATGTCTCTGTGTGTCCAGGGTCCAAAATTAAACGAGTCCTATTATGCACTTTTTACAAGATGTAGGGATGTAACAATGCACCGGTTGAAAATCGATTCAAATATGTGATGATTCAAATCGGTTGAGATGCTAAACAAATCGCGATACAATTGGAGGTAGGAGTTTATATTTACATTTACATTTAGTCATTTTGCAGACGCTTTTATCCAAAGCGACTTACAAGTGGGGAATACATAAAGCGATTCATCTTGAAGAGGCAATCAGACAGTGGAAGTGCTCGTAACACCATGTCTCAGGCATTGTTAAAATAAATACAAGCTAGCAAGGGAATGAATAAATAGAGAAAAAGATAATTTTATTTATTTTTTTTTTAAAAGTTTAGGATGAAGTCAAGTAGTGTCGAAAAAGATGAGTTTTCAGTTGTTCCTTGAAGATTGACAGGGATCTCGCACTCCGGAGAGGAGTGGGAAGATCATTCCACCAGCCAGGAATGGTGAACGAGAATGTTCTGGAGAGTGATTTTGAGGCTCTCTGTGATGGTA
>JAFVLL020042943.1:0-11203 GCA_021397915.2 Tor tambroides
CCACAGTTAAATTCTGGAAAAATGAAATATAGCCCTGCATAAATCTGGTATAACTGAGCCTGTGAATTTCGTAATTTGTAGAATAGGATTTATGCACCTGCAGTGAACATTTTGAGAAGGTTTTGTTGGTTTGTGAGAGAGAAAGAAACAAAATACAAGTTTGCAACTCCTAAAACATTTTCTTGATGACTGTACTGAAATATTCTCTATAAATACAAATTCCATGGTTATAGGTGCTCAGTTTTGCTACAATAATTCTAGACACAATAGATGTACTGTATGCAAATATAAAAAGGGACATAAACAACTGAATATTCAGGGATGCAAACTTATCACCTTTAAGTGAAAATTGTCATTTTGAATCTAAAATAGATCATTTGCGTGATTTGTGTAGATCCAAAGAGTTTTTGAAAGTGTAAGTAGTAAAAGTAGTATTGACTCATTTTAGGTACCTGCTGAAATTGACTTCTTTCAAATGCTCCTGTGTGTATATTAGTAAAATGTGCTTGGGAAAAAAAATACGATCAGAATATTGACTGGCTATCGACTATAATGCACGCTCTGTATAATCCATTCACAATTGTAATAGTGACAACCGTATTTACCCAATTACAGGAGTCAATCTGCTAAAACATTCTGCGAGTCACTTCTTAAATTGCTAAGACTGAGATTGGTTTCGTTGTGTAAATGCAGAATAACAGACTAGCAACAGCAAAATTTAGCAGCTTCAACATTTAGATAAAAACTTAAAGCACTTTTTTCACGTCGTTTTTTTGTTTAAAATAGACCTATATGATGTGACAGATCATCCACTAAATAGCAGATGGCATATTTTACATGTTATTTCCATTAATAAAGATTAGAAATGTACATTTTACATAAAATGTTGCCATTTTATATGAAAATATACAAAAGATCATACTTTTGATGCAAATAATTAAAAAAGTACCCCCAAACGCTGCACAACTTTAAAGAAAATGTAATTATGGAGTGATATTACATTTTACGTATAAAAAAGCAATTAAGCCTCCATGTGAATTCAGCACGCCCTGCATTCAGCTAATAAAAGAAAAATGCTGCAATTTTCTGGAGTTATTTTATGATTGTTTGGGCATTCTCAAGCTATAACTAACTAACTTCTCAAAATACAGTCCGCTTCAGATTTGTTTTAATCTATTCCCCAAAAAATAATCTTTATCTAATTCTGATTGGGTGGGCAAGACAGTCATTTGGGTGCCCATGCCTGGAGCTGGCCCTACACAGGGGCGGACTTACCCATTAGGCAAAGGTAGCGACTGCCTTGGGCCCCCAAAAGCCAAGGGCCCCCTAAAATGCTTTTCATATAGGCTATGAGATGCGCATTAAGCGCGGACATGCAAACGATTTCTGTTTACGGTGTTTATTACCACTACAACCGTCTGCGTGTCCGAGTTGAACGTGCTTTTTGTGTATCCTGCTTGTAGCAAAAAAAAATAAAATAAAAAAAATAAAAATTTTATGCATCTGAAGCTAATTGCCACGCGAGCGCGAAGTCTCTCTTTCCCAGCGTGCGCACACACCTCTCTCTGCGTCTGCTCTGTTCAGCGAGTGGCTGAAAGGAGCTGCGCTTTCAGTTAAAACAGATATGTTGCTTCTCTAATTTTACATACACGTATAGCCGAAATCACAGCACAGCTATTGCCCTTATCTTATGTGTAGCCTATTTGATTTCATCAGACGACGGCTGGATTATAAATCAGGATTTTTGTGCAGATTAACATCTTGGAAGGGAGAGCTGGTAATGTATTCTTAATGGGTCGCGTTTCAATCACTATTTCATATTCATTCCGTTGTCGGACAACAGAAACAGTAAAATATACCAATGAAAACAGTTTTATTGAGAATTTAGCTGCATCAAAATACAGTATGTGGGCACATAGAGGCAAACAAATGTAATAATAAATAATAAATGCACATTTTGCATGTTCAGAAGAAGCGAGCTGCCCTGTCCTGCAAATAATGTAAACAACTTTGTGTCTAATAGACATTAACAAGTTCTTTGAAAAACATCTATGACCTATGAAACATGTCTACACTTCATGCTCTGTTAACTATGGTTTCACTAATAATAAACATACATTTCATAAAGAATCCATATTTGCCCATGTTGATGTTTCAAGTATTCAAAACTTGAAAAATATTAATTTAAGGTACATTAGAACAGATAAGAATGTGCCATTAAGTTGTGATTATTGACAATTTAACTCATGACAATCGTGCGATAAAATGTGATTAAATATTTTATTCGATTGACAGCCCTAAGTGACTAAAATTAAATGTAGACTTACACTGGTAACTCATCAGTGTAATTTCCTTGTCAGTATAGTATGGTGTATTCACACATTCAAGTTTTTATATGAATGAACCTCTGAAGGGAACCGATTGTCATCAGAAAAGTTTTGGGAGGCTTATCATTTTATAATTTTAGTGTTTTTGTTATAAATTGTATCTCAACAGTAAATTGCTATTTCATAGTCTACAACATAAAAGAATAAAAGCATCTGCTAAATGAATATATATAAATGAAAGAATCCCATTATAACGTACATAAAATATTTAGAAACATTGGACACAACTATGGGGCACCATTGTGCAGCAGCAAGCATCACGACAAAAAAGCAACCTCAAGGTTGATTTAGGTAAATGTGTGCAAATGTATATGGCCTCATTCCTATATTTTCCTGGGGCCCCCAATTCACTAAATCTGCCCCTGACAATACACTACATTTTATTGTAGTAAAAACTAAAGTATACTACAGTATTTATTACAGTTATCAGCTCATTATAGTTAAGACTACAGTATGCTGTATCATTCATTAACAAAGTGTTAACAGTATAAGTACACTTTACTATGGTATGGTTCAAAATTACTATAGTATTTTTTCATGTGGGATGGCACACAGTGTTCAAAGGAGAATGCTGGGAAATACAGAAATGACAGTACTTGTCTGTATCACAGTACTCAAGCCGCGGTTCAGCTGCGCACTAAAAACCCTGCCAATGTGTAAACACAATGGGCGCACACTGCTCATGCTCTGCATACGCACCGTTACTGCGCCACCACCACACTGCTATCGCATCCAGTGTGAAACTGGTGTAAGGAAACACATTTGGCAAATAAAAGGATTTCTTCCAGCTACACCTCTAGATACAGATGGGCCAGTTCAGGTTGGAACCCCCTAACTGAAGGGCCCTTGTCCTCATCTGAACATTTGAACTCACATGGAGATATACATATATGCGCAGGCATGTATAAAATAAGAGACAGGGGGATAGAAAGAGATGGAAGAAGGTAGGCGCACACAGACCACAGCCAGGCAAACTCACAGAAATATCTGGCAGAGCATAATATATTAAAACTATTTCCATTCATGATTCACAAATTTATACATGCATGCATGTAAAAAATCTGAAATCATACACATAACAAAAATACAAGACATTCACACACTGTAAAAAATGATACACTTTATTGACTCAAAATTGTGTCAACAGATTACATGGAATATTATTAATTAAATTCAACACATTAGAATTAATCAAAAGAGATGCTTACAAATTACTGTCAAAAAAAAAGTCGGCACACTGCCACTTCGTCAAACAACCTGAACAATGTGTAATGCTTACAAATTACCCATTCAAAATGAGTAAAATAGCAACAGCAAAAAAGTAAAATGTAAACAAATTAGCAAATTATCTTTTATAGAATGATCTGTTTTAGATTTTGTGAGCAATTCATGTCATAACTAAAAATGTCATAACTGAACCTTCTAAATAACCTTTGTTGGAGATGTATTAATGCTGGACTTGCAAGACTCATGCTCATCTGCTTCCACTTTTGAGTACAACACCCACGTCTCAATATCCAATCAACAACTGATGCATAAAACCATGTCCCTGCACTACTATACTATTTTTTTTTTCAATAATCTAATACAGTACTTTACACATAAGAAACATCTGCCGCTATATCGGTTTCATTGTGACTTTTTAATGTGTCAATTAATGTGTCCAGATTTAAGTGAATATGCAAGAAAGAGGTGGCTGAAGCCTCTCTAAAATCTCTATAATAAACTTCATTCTGAATTTTCATTTTCATTACTCTTCAGTCTCAATGCATCATTTGCCATTTGCACAATATGTTTAAATGCCCTCAAAATCAGTACATCCATGTCATTTTGTGTATCAATTTCCTCATGGTAGCACTTCACAGGGAAGATGTGACTCACTGAGATACCTGTATGTGCAGAGTACTCCTCCAACTGGAAAATAACAAACATATAGTAAACTGTGATGTGCTAGGCACATGTAACCTATTACAGTCAAACTACATAATTAGGACGAGTCTATACCTTTAAACCAGATTTCAGTTTCAAGTGTAACAGAAGCTAGAAGGTTCATGTTTAACTCTGTAGTACAGAAAAAGGAATGGACAGAACAGTTTTGACATGATAAATGCAATTACCTTCTCTTTTATCTTCTTACTAGTGTAGATCTTCCTTAAGTCTTTTTTTACAAGTGGACATGCTTCATCTGGCTTTGTCAGGATCATTACTTGAGGAATTTCTGTTGAAGGTGACCATGAATACAAATGTTTATTGATTGTGTGATCTAGTTGGTGTCATGATGGTGTCACTTGTTGCATTACACTAATATGTCAGAGAATAGATTATTGTGCCATTGAAACATGACATTGTTCAATGAACTTTTTACTGTGTAACAATGCATATCTAGGCAGAAATTTAAGTTATACGAGTCTTTATTAAGTCACATTAATATGATATTTGCCTTTGGTAGGGGAATGGACTACTTGCACTGAGCTTTGTGATGCACTTACATATTCAAATAGCATGGCTTGCTAGTTCCATTTCGAATGGTCTCTCCTGTTGTGTATAATGCATGTAAAATGCTTCTTTTACTCTGTACTGAAGCCTGATTTGTTCACGTTTGTGTAGCTGCACAAACCAATGGCGCTTTATCCCACCAGAAAGGGCGGAGACCATCACTATATAAGTCGGCTCGTAGCACCATTAATCAGATCATTCTCCTTTAGCGACAAGTGTCATCTCGTTGCTGACTCTGGATGAAGCTAGAAGAAGCTCAGCTCTGCTCGAGCGGTGTCACGTCGGCTCAGTGCCCGTGTACCCCACCCTCCCTGCATCCTCCTGCCTCACTGGTGTGCTTCACACAGGAAGACCAGTGCTTCTCTTCTGTTGCGAGCGGCTTGGTCTCATTCGCCACATCTGAGGAGGATGTCATCATTGAGGAAGTGACCGCCGCCAACTCCATGTCCTTTGCAGCGTCTAATGTGGAAGAATAGGGAGGTTCCAGTGGTGAGCTTGAAGCTCTTCCCTCTTCTCAAACTACAAGACCAAGGCCAGAAGCCGAGGTCATCTGCATCTTGTCAAAGTCGGTAGAGGATCTGGGCCTTGAGTGGTCGGTTCCGGAAGAGCCTGCCCATGGCCTGCTGGATGAGTGGTACCTGCTGGGAAGCTGTCAACAATCCTCTCGCCAATGTCCCACCCTGTTCTTGCCTGCAGTTCATGAAGAACTCACCAAGATGTAGCGCACCCCTTATTTGGCCAAACTTTTCCGCAGTATGGACGAGCCTGGCCATGAACATCTGGAGGCTTTCGGGGAGCTGCACACAGTGACAGACCTGGCTCTGCATGCTACAAAAGCAAAAGTGCAGGCAATTGGCAAGACCATGGCCAGCTTGGTGGTGCTGGGGCACCACATCTGGTTAAACCTCACTGAGATCAGGGATGCTGAGAAAATGTCCTTCCTTGACTCACTGGTCTCGCCAAAGGGCTTGTTTGGCTCTGCTGTGGACAGGTTTGTAAAAAGTTTTTTGGAAGCTCAGAACACGTCGCTGGGACTGTATCACTTCCTCCCAAAGTGTTCTGGCTCCGCAGCTGCGGGCTGCCAGAAGAACCCAGCCACTCAGCCTGTAAAGCTGGGACAGACTCAGAAAAAAACTGAGCATGGGCTGCAGCGATGCCCCTGGATGGCAAAACACTTGCCCTTCCCAAAGCGTCAAGGTCCCTGCCCACATGAATGCAGGTTCTCTGTCTCCTCTCAGTGAGCTCACATTTGAAAAAAATAGAACCTCTCGCCACCCATTTCATGGCTTGGGCAGCCATTCCGGGAGCACAGTCGCGGCTCTTTCCCCTACGAGGCAGATGGGAATCCGCGTTTTGAACTACCTCGACAAATGGCTTGTTCTAGCCAGATCAGAATGGGAGTTGGCTGCTCACAGAGAGCTGTTACTCAACCAACCCGAGGCACTCTAAGTGGCTATCAACCTGCACAAGAGCCACCTGTTGCTCAGGTAAAAAGCTGTTTTTCTGGGGACAATCTTAGACTCAGTCTGAATGCGGGCATGGATTACGTCGGAGCAATCCCTGACCATTCAGCGATTAGCAGCGATTGATTCACTCAAGCCAAGGACGAGGCATCCCCAGAAGTTTTTTCAAAGGTTACTCAGCCTTACGGCGGCCTGTGCCTCTGTAATTCCTCTGGGCCTGCTTCACATGCGGCCCCTCCAGTTTTGGCTTAAAGCCCGTATTCCACCTGGGGAGGCTTTCTGTTAAGGTAGACCACCACTGTATCAAGGCTGTGGCCCCCTGGATGTCCTCTCACCTGTTTCAAACAGGAATGAAGTTAGGGCTGTGTAGCAAATTAGCTGAAAAAAGGGAATTGTATATAAACAATTAATTATGATTAATTACAATTATTTATATCGGCTGACAGTAATGACTGTCACAGAATTAAATTGCCATCAACTGATCTGTCCGTCCAGTGAACATTTAGTGTAAGTTCGTATCAACGCTAAGAAAGGATATTTCCTTGGCCACAGGAAATAATTTTTTATTAATGCTTTAGAGCATGTAGCAAGGGTCAAATCGTAAAGGGACATTTAATATGCAAGGCAGAATCAGAAACTCATGTAATTTGTGCACACAACTTTTATTAACTAAACACTAACACAGACTAGTCTAGCAAATAAACAAACTAACTAACAAACAAACAAACATACAATCACTCATACATGGAAAGGGCTAATGAGAGTTGATGGAGGAAACCATCAGGAAAGCCAGAGAAAGCAGTTATGGAGAAAGTCATTTAACCACCTGAGTAAACCATCAGCGCCATTTATAACGGGGTCTATAACTTGTACTAATAACCTCTGTTTCATTTAGTTAAATGTACAATACTTGCAATGCATCTGGTCGAGCTGAGTGTCCGGAACGCAGTCTCAGATGAAAGTCTTAATGGTTTTCAAGGTTTTGGACTCCCGATCACGTTCTTCCGGGTTGAACAGTGATGAATTCCAAAGATGTTCTGAGGTGGAAATGTTCTTCCAAAAGAGAGTGGAAAAGAGTTAAGAAAGAGATCTGCTGAGGTCCAGGGAGCTTTGGTTGAATGGAAAGACAAGGCCACAAAGGCCTGGCACAAGCTTATGGGTCCAGAAGAGTCCTAGTTTACATCCTCATCTTCTCAGAATCTAAAGATCTGCAGACTGCCTGGGGCATCACTTACATGAGATGCTTTATCTGCTATGGGGGTCACACCTCTGGGATGTCAAAGAGCCAATTGGAGTCCTGGACTTTTGGAGGGAAAGCTTTATGACTCTTTGTCCCTGGGCATGGTAATTTGCATAGAACTAGATTGGAAGTTGATATAAAATTATTAAAGATTACTAGAACACTT
The DNA here is from genome assembly GCA_021397915.2 of Tor tambroides. NCBI lineage: Eukaryota > Metazoa > Chordata > Actinopteri > Cypriniformes > Cyprinidae > Tor > Tor tambroides. Next base: position 7,753 of record JAFVLL020042943.1, read on the forward strand.
GTATGTTGCATAGGTATCGACATATAATACACACTCTCAATTAGGTCATCCAAAGACAAATTGATAGAGACCAAAAATGATACAGTTAAAGTGATATTAACTAGTGATCTATTATCAGCATGCATAAAACAGGATACAATACACAAGAACATATAGAAGAAGAATTATAATATACACAATGACCTGAAGGATATGTGTGTCTATTCACAGAAAGGTTTTTCTGTGAATTAATTAGGGAAGAGTCCATTTTTATGGCGTAATGTCTTTCCTAAGGGAAAATGAAATGAGTGTTCCTCTACCCGCATTCCTTTTGAGTAATAAAACTGGTGTTATCAGATTGGTTGCCATGGAACCAGGGGCCTGGAGTCATTGACAGACATACCAGCACCCAGTATGTGTATTGGGTGGGGGGGGGGTCTTTGACCATTTGTTAATCTAATAACTGATTTGTTAAATCAAATACAAAATTGTGTGTCTGATTGGTACAAATGCTACAGCTGACCTCCAAGAGGAAGGTAATCACAATGGACGCTTCCAACTCAGGTTGGGGCGCCCTGTTGGAGGGAAATCTGACGTTCAGCTCCTGGTCAGTCCCGGAGAGGTATCTGCACATCAACTGCATAGACATGATGACTTAGCCCTGTAAACCTTCCTACCGACCTTAAAGAGACATCATGTCTTAGTCCAGTCAGACAGCATGATGGTGGTCTCAGGTCAATCACCAAGGTGGTCTCAGGTAACGCACTCTACACAGGATGGCTCGTTGCCTCCTCCTTTTGGCACAGAGGAAACTCCTCTTGTTAGGGGTGGTTCACATGCTGGGCAGTTTAAACCTTGGCACAGATATGATATCGAGAGACAAGGTAGCCCCTGGATAAATGGGTGCTACATCCTCAAATGGTTAAAAAAAATCTGGTCAGTCTTCGGCAAGGCAGAGGTCAACCTCTTGGCCTCAAAGACAACTCTCACTGTCCAACATACTTCTCTATACAGCAAGATACTCTGGCCCACAATTGGCCCAGTGCTCACGTTTACGCCTTTCCCCCGATCGCCCTAATTCCTCAGGTGGGTCTGGGTGACTGAGTGCTTCTTTTTCTTAATGGCCCAACTCTGGTGGAACCAGGTTTGGTTCCCAGAGCTAGTGCAGCTCTCGGTAGCAGCCCCATGGCCCATTCCGCTGAGGGGGGACTTTCTCTCACAGGCGAAAGGCATGAATTGGCATCCCTGGCCAGAGCTGTGAGATTTGTGCGGCCGTCGGCTGGTTGTCGCCATCCACATTTGCCATATCTTACAAATTAGATGTCCCTGTTTTGCATGCATGGGTTCTTTCGGTTTGAATTGCCATTCTTTCCCCCTTTGCGCAGGATATTCTGTATCTGCTCATAGCGCGGCGTGATTGGATGCATTACCAATATGCTTTATGTGCAACAGGAGAGACCGTCGAAAGGGAACGCTCCGGTTACTAACGTAATCTCGGCTCCTTGAGATAAGGGAACTAGCGTTGCATCACTTGCCGTGCTATAAGCTGCACTCAAATAAATTTACTAGCTTCCGTTACTAGGTTCCGTAACTAATGATGTTTTGGAATTAGCAATGGAGGCGTTCGATGAGATATGAAATAAATAATCCTACTCACAATAGCGTTTTAAGTACAAAAACCAGACAAATACCTTGAAATATATCATCTAATCAATGTCTGGAGGTGTGGCAACCGTAGTATAAGTGGATCAATTGACTCTAAATTATTAGAAAAATAATGCGTTGTGGCTGCATCACCACTCAGATGTGCATTATTTTTCTAATAATTCAATGACCCGTCATCAATTATTCCTTACAGGAACTACAAGTTCAATAAAATTGATGCATAATGGTAACGCACAGAATATGATTAATTGTTTTAACCAACTGATAGCCCTAAAATGTATAGTAACAATCTGCATTCTCCTGCATAACTGGTTGTATGTAGATATGCTGCTGTTACTGGAGATGCCTGAGCTGTATTAAACACAGGGGTGTGCAAACTCCTGCAGACTTTAGCTCCAGCTTGCCTCAACACACCTGCTGGGACATTTCTAGTATGCCTTGTAAGAGCTTGATTAGCTGATTCAGGTGTGTTTAATTGGGGTTGGAGCTAAACTCTGCAGGACACCAGCCCTCCAGGACCGAGTTTGGACACCCCTGATTAAGTAGAACATGGAAGCAGTTGTGCAAGTAGTCCATCTACTATGATAAAAGTAATGAAGATGATTTCCAACATTTTATTGCTTTTATACTCACCTAGTTCATCTGCCTTGCTCTTAATATATTTCACCTTCTTATAGATATTGTCGTCAACTGCCAATGATATTTTGTCAGCTGACATGACAAAGACTAGGCAGTATGTCTGATCCTGAAGGCTTGGATTACTTCTGTAGTCTTTACCTTCAGAAGTAATGGAAGAATTTGGATTGAACTGAAAAAAGGACACATTAGAGAGACGATAAGGGTAATCTAATTATATCCTAATTTGTGATTCATATGAGTCAAGTACAGCACCTGTGGAGGATATCTGAAATAACATTTTAAGATTTTAAAAAGTCAGTCCACAAGTACATATGTGAGTTAATGTAAAGGAAGAGGTCTCACTTTGTATCTGTCCTTTATGTTGCCCTTCATGGCTTTGACAATGTCCTCTTTAAGTATGCCATGAAAATCCTCCGACTCTAAGCCCATGGTGTCATTTAAGACAAATGGCATAAGACATTGTCCATCTCTTATATGATAGGTTTTATACTGTAAGGTAAAAGCATGAATTTGACAAATAAATATATATTTGGCAATTTCAATGCAATTAATGTTAACATACACGAGATAGAGACCAAAATTTAAACTTGAATAGACTCTGCTCAAATGAAAGTGCCTAAGAATGACAAAAAATAAATTCAAATGCCCCCTGATTCTCCAACAAGGGCCCAGCAGTGAATCTCTGTCATTTCTATCACTGGTTAGTTGATTGTTTCTTTTAGAGAAAAATTTGTCAGCCATTATCTAAAGCAGTATAGCTACATCTGAGAGCATGCCTTTTTCAGAAACTAGGGCTGCACGATTAATCGAATGTGATTGTCATGGACATCTTGTCAGTAAAGCCAGTTCTGTGATTAGTAGTAAATCTCCATCACTTGCTTTCAGATGGAGCAGCATTTACTACACAGAGCCATAGTTCCCTATCTGTCGGTCACTACGAGTTATGTCGTGACGACATAGGGGATTTACTTGGGAGCCCCAATCATCTCTGACTAAAGAGAAAACACCAATGAATATTGGCTAGTGGAATTTGCATACCTGAGCCACTCCCCGTACATATGGGTATAAAAGGGCGACACGTGCATCCACTCGTCAGATTTTTACTTCGGAGCCAAGTGGATGAGAAGTGTGCTGATCTCCACAAAGCCGTTCATCTTTGATTTGTTCC
>JAFVLL020042944.1:0-12878 GCA_021397915.2 Tor tambroides
TCACAAAATGTTTGTTTTCGATAAGACTTACTTCATTTAAAAGTAAACACTTCAGGCTTTCTATAGAGATAACTCCCATGTTTCTGTGCTGAGTACTTGTGCAAATTCAGCCCGATGACTGGTTTCTGTCTGTGGATCTGGAAGACGCTTACTTTCATATCCGAATAGCGCCCCGTCACAGACCATTTTTGAGATTTGCTTTTGAGGGAGTGGCCTATCAGTACACGATCCTTCCATTGGACTGTCTCTGGCCCACACTCTTTTATGAAGTGCGTAGATGCAGCTCTTTCCCTTCTGAGACAGATGGGAATCCGCATACTGAACTACCTCGACGACTGGCTAATTCTAGCCGACTCAGAACGGCAACTGATTGCTCACAGGTCGTTGTTGCTCAACCACCTAGAGCATTTGGGGTTGAAATGCGAGTTTGGATAACACTGGAACGCTCCCTGAGTATCCAGTGAGTGGCGGCGTCTTTCAAGCTGGGAGCTTTGCGTCCCCCTCAAAGCATTTCAGAGGATGCTCGGCCTCATGGCTGCCTCCAGCTCAGGCTGGGGCACTCTGTACGAGGGCAACCCAGCGTACGGCTCCTGGTCGACCCACGAGTGACGCTTGCATATCAACTGCCTTGAAATCATGGCTGCCGCCTCCTCAATTATTCCCCTGGACCTGCTACACATGCGGCCCCTTCAATATTGGCTGAAAGCCCGCATTTCGTCCCAAGCCTGGTGCCTGGACCACGCTTATATTAAGGTAACCAATCGCTGCCTCAAAGCTGTGGCCCCTTGGACAATTCCTCGCCTGTTTCAATCAGGCGTACAGTTGGGGATGACCTCCAGAAGGAAGGCGATCATGACAGATGCCTCCAGCTCAGGCTTGGGGTTCTCTGTATGAGGGCAACCCGGCGTACGGCTCCTGGTCAGCCCACAAGCAGCGCCTGCATATCAACTGCCTCAAAATGATGGCCTAAAGACCTTCCTGCCAGCCTTAAAAGGGCATCTCGTCCTAGTCCGGTTGGACAACACAACGGTGGTGGCCTACATCAACCAGCAAGGTGGCCTCAGGTCATGTCCCCTTCACAGGATGACTCGACGTCTCCTGCTTTGGGCACAGAAAGAACTCCTCTCACTACGAGCGGTTCATGTGGCGGGCAGATTGAACCAAGGAGCAGATATGTTGTCAAGGAACAATGTAGCTCCAGGGGAATGGAATCTACATCCCCAGACGGTTCAGATGATTTGGTCAGTTTTTGGCAAGGCAGAGGTCGACCTCTTCGCCTCTGGAGACAGCTGTCACTGCCCAACTTATTTTTCAAAGCAGCGGGATGCTCTGGCCCACGATTAGCCCAACACCCATCTGTATGCCTTCCCTCCGATCGCCCTGCTACCCCAGGTTATCAGGCGAATCAGTTTGGATGTCCCTGCACTGCAGGCACGGGTGCTCTCTGCTTAATGATACTTTTCCCTCCTTCGAGTGGGTAAGGCTTATGACAAGCAGACCCCAGATCTCTCTCGGGTCTCTTTATAGCTCGGACAAATGAGGCCCACTCTGAGCGTGCCTGAAGGCTGAGCTCGTGGAACAGGCTTAGTTCTGCTTCTACAGAGCAGCTCTTTGTGTGCTTTGGAGGCCACTCTAAATGGCCGCCGGTCACAAAGCAAAGACTGTCGCACTGGATAGTAGATGCTATCGCTCTGGCTTAGGCCTCAGTGGGCGTGCATCGCCCTCTAGGTGTGAGGGCCCATTCCACCAGAGGAAAGGCCTCCTCCTGGGCCTGGTCCAGTGGAATCTCTATTGGGGAGATTTGTGCGGCCGCCGGCTGGTCGTCACGTATACCTTTATTAGATTCCACAGTTTGGACGTTCCTGCCTTGCAGGCATGTGTGTTATCTGTTTAATGTTTACTTTTCCCCCCTTCGGGCGGGAAGGGTTATGTCAAGCAGACCTCAGGTCGTCCTCGGGTCTCTTTGTAGCTCAGGCTTATGGGGCCCTTGCTGAGTGTGCCTAGGCTGAGCTTGCGGAGCAGGCTTAGTTCTGCATCTGCTTATAGCACGGTGTTACTGGATGCGTTCCCCATAAGCAGTCATCAAAATGACAACTCAACGGGAGTTACCTTTTGATAGGGAATGCTCCGGTTACTCGCATAACCTCGGTTCCCTGAGATAAGGGAACGAGCGTTGCGTAACTGGCCGTGCTATAGCTGCACGCGAATCGATGTGCCATTGGTTTGTGCAGCTACACAAACGTTAACAAATCAGGCTTCAGTAACAGAGTAAACAGGAGTTTCCCCATAAGCAGTCGTCAAAATGACGACGCAACGCTCGTTCCCTTATCTCAGGGAACCGAGGTAACGTGAGTAACCGGAGCGTTTTTTCCACTCTATTTTAATGGTTACATTAAAAAATATTAATAAAAAAGCATGTCTAATTAATTGAAATCATGAGCCTTACACAATTTAACAGCAATTTATTAGAAGTTTATCAAAAATTGCATTTTTAAGGCCCTATGAAATACGTTTTATTTTTTTTCAAATTCAGTTTTATTTTTATCAAGTTCTGTTTTCCATTCATTTTAAGGCTTCCATTTTATAGTTTTATTAAATTTTAATAATCATTATATCATAATAATCATAAAAAATAATTTATAAAATAATTAGACATTATTTTAAAGATTAATTAGATTTTATAAATAATTAATTAATTATATTATTTATTTCTTTGTTTCTAGTAAATTAATTCTGTTAAATATTTTTTTTCTGATAAATATTCCTTAAATATTGTTAATATTTTATTATTAGTAGTTGTGCTATCATTAAATTAAGAAATATTTATGTCAAGTTAAACTAAACATTTATTTTGACGGGTTGCTTCGAGGACCTTTAAGTTTGTTTGTATATGATATGACGATGGTTTTTCTCAAAAGTAACAGTAAAATGCTCATGAACTGACCCCAGAGCAGTTCTAGAGATCATGTTTATTTGTTCATAAACACTGCGAGCATCATGTGCACTTTAGTATGTGTGTAGTAAACAAAACTGTGCGTCTGCGTCATTCATTCACACACAGACACACACAACATGCAGGATTCAGATTTAAATGGCCAAATTCCATGATATTCCGCATTATGCAGTTATTTATTTATTTTTTTTGACTGGATTCTGTGATTCCATCCGCATTTTCATAATCACAGACCTGCCAACCTGTATGCATTTTGCGTAACGGATACGCATTGTGACCTCAAAGTATGCTGGTACGATTTGTAAACTACGCAAAACCCTGGTTACGCCTCTGTCCACACGCAGTACTCAAATCAAGCAACAGAAAAAGAAGATTTCGACCAATCAGAGCGTTGTTTTATTTCGGTTTTGTGTTTAAATAATTTCCGTGCGTTTTATTTCTCTCTGGCTGTGTGTCCGTGAGTCTATGCGCTCCTCCCGCTTATAACGTATATTTGAAAAAGCAGCACACGCGAAACATCTTCTCTTAATGACTTCTAATTAGAAGCGTTTCTAAATCTGCTGTCCAACAAAAGAGAACATTATATTATACTAAACCGCATCAGTCGAATGTTAGAAATAACTTACTTTTGTGATCTTTTGTGAATCCTTATCACAGAATGAGGCAGAAATATATATCCTCTACTGTAATAAAGGTTATGTCGATTAGCGATGGATTATAAATATACTTAATTATTATGAAAATACCTGAGGTGGTTTTAAGAACACAGACAAACTATACATTGTCACAGTCGAGTGTTTATTGGCTTAATATTTCATCATTCAAAGGCAAATTGATTCGATTCCCGGGCGGTACTCAAAATTTTTTTTCCAAGGTTGGCAGGTCTGTAATCATACGGCCCTATAAATAGACAGTGTTTTACTCAGGAATTACGGCTCTTATCAAAATGCTTTCTTAAAGTACTAGTACTAGTAAAATGCAGAATCGTAGCGTTTTTAAAAGCAGGGTAACGCAATATCTTTTCAGTACCGGTATGTCGTGCAACACTAGCTCCTAGTGATTAATGAACATGTTTTAATCATCTTCCTCTATCAGTTCCAGAGGGTATGAAGCTGAATCTGGTTGTGTGTGGGAGTGACGGCTCATTAAAATCCTCCGTATCAGATCTGATCCTGCAGCAGACAGACAGAAGATCAGACGTGGAGCTTCATGGTCGTCTGATTAATCTGCTGGAGCTTCCAGCTCTGATTGGTCTCTCAGAGGAGGAAGTGATGCGTCAGACTCTCCGCTGTGTGTCTCTCTGTCATCCTGGAGTTCATGCTTTCCTCCTCATTATTCCTGATGCTCCACTCAATAATGAAGACAAAGCAGAAATGGAGGAGATCCAGAGGATCTTCAGCTCAAGAATCAACAAACACATCATGATCCTCATAAAGCAGAGTTCAGAGCATCAGACAGCAGAACTCAATGAAGAAACTCAGTCTGTCATCGAGAGGTTTGGAGGAAGACATCAGTTCTTTGGTCCCAAAACACAAGTCTCCACACTGATGGAGAACATCGAGCAGATGCTGCAAGAAAACAGAGGAGAGTGTTTCTCCACAGAGATGTTTCTGGAGACGCAGATGAAAATACTGATGAAATATGAAGAGATGAAGAAGAAAATTCATTCACTAGAGACACATTTACTGTCACAAGGTAAAAAAAAAAATGGCAGCAGCTATTTGCACTGTGTAAATAGCGATAGATGCTATTTACACTAAGTGCAAATAGCATATTTTCTTAGCGATAGATGCTATTTACAGTATGTTAAAATAGCACGATTTTCTGCTATTTATACTGCTTATTGCAAATAGTGGCTATTATCTGCACCTCAGTATTGTAGTACATTATAAAACAGTACGCAATAATAACGTATTGAGTATAAATTATAATTTTAATTCAAATTTTTAAATGTATGGCCACCTTACTGGCACAATAAAAACCACTCTACACCTACCCTAACCATACCCGATACTTTATTTTCAACTTTTTGATTATTTCCTTAATTTTTATTGAAAATAAATGCCTTTCCGATACAATATGAGATTTGAAAAGGCAGAAAAAAAGTTCGGCAAAAGGCGGGCTCGAACTCGGGACGATCGCATCAAAAAGCACACGCCTTACCATCTACGCCACTGAAACTGGTATTGAGAATGTGTGTCTTTTTACATACTTGACTATCCCAATCACACGTTGGTGGGTGGAGTTAGTGTAAATAGCCTTTGCCAACAAGGCGGGCTATTTGCACTTAATGTAAACAGACACTCCAAAAAAAATAGTTTGGTCTTAAACCACACAGCATGTTTTAAAATTGGATTTTTACTACAGTAGGGTTTGATACTATATTAGAGTTTTATACATTTGTATTTTAAACAGAAGTACTGCAAAATTCAACATTCTAAAGTTAAAAATTTGAAAATTTAATTAAAATTAGAATGTCAAACATTCTGATTGTACAAAAATAAGGTCAAAGGTCAAGTTTCAGTGTTCCAGAGGAAATGAAGATTGCTGCAACTGATGCATTTCCTCTTTTCCAGGTTCATCCGAGAGTGAAGATGATCTGAGGATTGTGCTGCTGGGAAAAACTGGAGTCGGGAAAAGTGCAACTGGAAACACAATCTTAGGAAGAGAAGCGTTTACAGCAGAAGCATCTTTTGAATCAGTGACTAGAGAGAGTCAGAGAGAAACATCTGAAATCAACAGCAGACGTGTTTCTGTGATCGACACTCCAGGACTGTTTGATACTGAACTCAGTAACGAGGAGATCCAGAGAGAAATCAGACACTGCATCTCCATGATCCTGCCTGGACCTCATGTGTTTCTCTTACTGATTCCACTCGGACGATTCACTAAAGAGGAGGAAACATCAGTGAAGATCATCCAAGAGACGTTTGGTGAACACTCATTAATGTACACCATGGTGCTCTTCACCAGAGGAGACTTTCTGAAGAAGAAGACCATCGATCAGTGTTTGGGGAAACCTGGATCTCCTCTGATGAATCTGATTGAAGCGTGTGGAAACAGATATCATGTGTTCAATAATAATCAGACTGAAGACCGAACACAGGTGACTGATCTACTGCAGAAGATAGATGCCATGGTGAAAACAAACGGAGGGAGTTTCTACTCCTGTAAGATGTTCAGAGAGATGGAGAGAGAGAAACAAGAACAACAGATGAAGATCCTGATGGACAGAGTCACAGAAAGAGAAGAAGAACTCAGAGAAAGAGAAGAACGATATAAAAGAGAAATAAAGGAACAGGAGGAGCAGATGAGAGAAACGAGATGAAACGAGAACGAGAGATGTTTAAAGATGAAATGAGGCAAGAAAAGCAGACTGTAAAGAAAGAAAAAGAAAATCTGCAGACAGAAATAGACAGACTGATGAACAGAATAGAGAATGAAAGACAGAATCATGACAAAGAGAGAAAGAGAAGAGAAGAAGACTTTAATGGGAGAGAAGAGAGATATAAATCACTAATGAAAGAGAAAGAGAAAGACAAACATTGGTTTGTCTCCTGTGTTAACAGCTTAAACCACCCAATCACAATGCGTTATATAGACGGAGCGATAAAGTATTTTGCTTCGCCTATACAAAGAACGCTTCACCGCAACTTCTTCCTCGTCAGCTTTTCCCACGTTTCACAGCAGCTTCATCAAGAACAGGCTTGCTCTGCGGTGAGGGATGCGGGCCAAAGAGCCAGGCAGGAGGAGAGGAGAGCAGTTGAATCAGTAAAGTGCTTGATCGGGACTCGCAACAGAGGCATGCATCTATCCTAATGTGTACGTGCCATGAGAGTAGAATACGCAAACACTTATTAATAAAACGTAAATTCGTCCCCTGTGATTTTTTTTGCCAAGTCAAGTCAAGTATGTTCATAGAGGTTTCCATGGGCCAATGCGAATAAATCTAGATTTAAATTCAAAAAGACTCGATATTGTCGGACCTGACGTTTTATTCTTATCCAAAACAACTAGATGCAATGATACATACCTACACTACCAGTCAAGAGTTTTTGAACAGTAGCCTAAGATTTTTGATTGTTTTTTTTAAAGAATTCTCTTCTGCTCACCAAGCCTGCATTTATTTGATCCTAAATACAGCAAAAGCAGTAGGCTATATTGTGAAATATTTTTACTATTTAAAATAACTACTTTCTATTTGAATATATTTTAAAATATAATTGATTACTGTGATCAAAGCTGAATTTTTAGCATCATTACTCCAGTCTTCTGTCACATGATCCTTCAGAAATCACTCTAATATTCTGATTTGCTGTTCAAGAAACATTATCAATATTTAAAACAGTTGAGTATTTTTTTCTGAATTCTTTGATCAATAGAAAGATCCAAAGATCAGCGTTTATCTGAAATAAAAATCTTTTGTAACATTATACACTATGCCATTCAAAAGCTTGAAGTCGGTATATATATATATACCCACAATATATATATATATATATATATATATATATTGTGGGTGATAGAAATTAATACTTTTATTTAGCAAGGATGCTTTAAATTGATCAAAAATGATAAGTACATTTATAATATTACAAAAGATTGCTATTTCAGATAAATGCTGTTCTTCTGAACTTTCTATTCATCAAAGAAACTTGAAAAAAAAAGTTTTTAATTTTTAATTAATTTTTTTATTAATTAATTTTTTGAGCAGCAAATCAGAATATTAGAATGATTTCTGAAGGATCACGTGACTGGAGTAATGATGCTGAAAATTCAGCTTTGAAATCACAGGAATAAATTACATTTTAAAATATATTCAAATAGAAAACAGTTATTTTAAATAGTAAAAATATTTACTTTTGCTGTATTTAGGATCAAATAAATGCAAGCTTGGTGATCAGAAGAGACTATCTTCTGATCTTAAAATCTTACTGTTCAAAAACCTTTGACTGGTAGTATACAGGTGCTGGTCATATAATTAGAATATCATCAAAAAGTTGATTTATTTCACTAATTCCATTCAAAAAGTGAAACTTGTATAATGTATACATTCATTCCACACAGACTGATATATTTCAAGTGTTTATTTCTTTTAATTTTGATGATTGCAACTGACAACTAATGAAAATCCCAAATTCAGTATCTCAGAAAATTAGAATATTGTGAAAAGGTTCAATATTGAAGACACCTGGTGCCACACTCTAATCAGCTAATTAACTCAAAACACCTGCAAAGGCCTTTAAATGGTCTCTCAGTCTAGTTCTGTAGGCTACACAATCATGGGGAAGACTGCTGATTTGACAGTTGGGTCTGGGACCACGACCATTTATTCCTTGCACAAAGGAGGGCAAGACACAAAAGGTCATTGCAAAAGAGGCTGGCTGTTCACAGAGCTCTGTGTCCAAGCACATTAATAGAGAGGCGAAGGGAAGGAAAGATGTGGTAGAAAAAAGTGTACAAGCAATAGGGAGGACCGCACCCTGGAGAGGATTGTGAAACAAAACCCATTCAAAAATGTGAGGGAGATTCACAAAGAGTGGACTGCAGCTGGAGTCAGTGCTTCAAGAACCACTACGCACAGACGTATGCAAGACATGGGTTTCAGCGGTCGCATTCCTTGTGTCAAGCCACTCTTGAACAAATAGACAGCGTCAGAAGCCGTCTCGAGACAAAAGGACTGGACTCTGACTGCTGCTGAGTGGTCCAAAAGTTATAATTCTCTGATGAAAGTAAATTTAGCATTTCCTTTGCAAATCAGGGTCCCAGAGTCTGGAGGAAGAGAGAGAGGCACAGAATCCACACGTTGCTTGAGGTCCAGGTGTAAGAACTACAGTCAGTGATGGTTTGGGGTGCCATGTCATCTGCTGGTGTTGGTCCACTGTGTTTTCTGAGGTCCAAGGTCAACACAGCCGTATTCCAGGAAGTTTTAGAGCACTTCATGCTTCCTGCTGCTGACCAACTTTATGGAGATGCAGATTTCATTCTCCAACAGGACTTGGCACCTGCACACAGTGCCAAAGCTACCAGTACCTGGTTTAAGGACCATGCTTATCCCTGTTCTTAGTTGGCCAGCAAGCTTCTCTTCTGACACTTAACCCCATAGAAAATCTATGGGGTGGCTGTGAAGAAGGAAGATGCGATATGCCAGACCCAACAATGCAGAAGGAGCTGAAGGCCACTATCAGAGCAACCTGGGCTCTCATAAATTCCTGAGCAGTGCCACAGACTGATCGACTCCATCTGACGCCGCATTGCTGCAGTAATTCAGGCAAAAGGAGCCCCAACTAAGTATTGAGTGCTGTACATGCTCATACTTTTCTCATGTTCATACTTTTCATACAAGATTATAAAATCCTTTCTTTGTATTGGTCTGGGGGGTGATAGAAATTAATACTTTTATTTAGCAAGGATGCTTTAAATTGATAAAAAATGATAGTAAAGACATTTATAATATTAAAAAAGATTTCTATTTCAGATAAATGCTGTTTTTCTGAACTTTCTATTCATCAAAGAAACCTGAAAAAAAAAATTCTCCTCAGCTGTCTTCAACATAATAATAATAAATGTTTTTTGAGCAGCAAATCAGAATATTAGAATGATTTCTGAAGGATCGTGTGACTGGAGTAATGATGCTGAAAATTCAGCTTTGAAATCACAGTTCATACTTTTCAGTTGGCCAAGATTTCTAAAAATCCTTTCTTTGTATTGGTCTTAAGTAATATTCTAATTTTCTGAGATACTGAATTTGGGGTTTTCATTAGTTGTCAGTTATAATCATCAAAATTAAAAGAAATAAACACTTGAAATATATCAGTCTGTGTGGAATGAATGTATACATTATACAAGTTTCACTTTTTGAATGGAATTAGTGAAATCAACCTTTTGATGATATTCTAATTATATGACCAGCACCTGTATATCATGTCATATATAAGTGGTGGTGGTGGTGGTGGTGGTGGGCCGCCTGGACCAAAAAATCCCAGGGCTGATTTTTTTTGTCGCAGTCCAGCCCTAATTCCAAGGATATTGTTTCTCTGTGCCTTTATCGTTATAGTTGTGGTGTGGACTCTGCTATTCTTTAATAATGAGAATGATTTTTAGAAATATATCTTCATTGTTATCTTTATAGTTACTGTCCTTGGTGTGAACAGGCCTTTAGTGTATGAACACAGAACTGTATTATTTTTACTTTACAGCGTACATTGTTTGCATATTGTATCGTATATTAATTTCCAGTAATGTTAATTATAAAGGATTATTCAAAAGAGCACTCATTAAAAAAGCCCTAACAATTACTTGCAAATGTTGATTTAGGGGTTATATCTTATAATATGTGATTTGTTCTTAATGGATATATGTGTGTTTTCTCCCTGTTTTTCAGGAGGAAGTGGATATTTGGTGTGTTTTGGGCTCATTTGTGTTCTTCTGCTGGTCTTCATACTGCAGCACAATGAAGGTATGGCAAACTCTGATGATGCCATCAGACCTTATGAAGCAGACAGTCCCACGTTTTCTTTCATTCCTGACCCTATACATGCTGCTGCAGCAGCAGTCCTCAAATCACAAGCACATCTATGTATTGAAGCCATTTGACTCACTGAAATGCATGAAATCAAAATGCTTGCAATAGTATAGCAATAGCAGAGAGAAACAACACAAGTGTGTCTTTGATGCATCCTAAGATGAATGAGATCTAACTTTTCCCAGCACTTCAAAGCTCAAACGTCTGATTATTATTCAATTTAAAAGTGATTTTTAATGTGATGAACATCAACATTTTTTTTCCCCTTAAAAGATTATCCTTATTTGTAAAACAAAAACTTTCACAATGTACGAAAACTTACACTTGATAAAAAAGTTTTATTTTAACATTTAAAAACACGCTGAATTACCATTACAACCAGTAGATAGTGCAGAGCAGCACTCATTAGCCATTTGCACTCCCTAAAATAGATTTAAATAGTATTCCTAAAATAGTGCTGTCTATCCCATGAGTTGTTTGTAACTATTGAGAGCTTCATGAACCACGTGACCGCACAGCGGAGAGATCAAAGCATGTCACATCTCTGATTTTCAGCGGCTCTGCTATGATTGTATCAAATGTAGAAATCAAGATGTATATTACTAACATATTGGCTGTTTATTAGTACTTATAAAGCTCATATAAATGCCTTTTTCTACATGATCATATTTTAGATCCGTTAATCCCACCCAATACCTAAACTTAACAACTACCTTGCTATTAATAAGCAGCTAAATAGGAGTTTGTTGAGGGAAAACTCTTAAATAATAATTAATATGTTTTCCCGTATTCTCAAGTGTTGATATATATGTTTTGTTGTGCAATTATTTTTTTAAGGTTTTCTTGCAAAGGAAGTGGCTGAAGCTCTAAAAGAAGCTGAAGCAAAAGTACCATACAGATCAAAGCGAGCTCGTGACTGGGGTTACTATGTTCCTGTTGTTGGAGGAGTTGCTGGAGCAGTTGCTGGCACGATTGAAGACATTGTGCATGGGATTTTCAGATAATATGAAGCTGAAGGATGAGTTCAGGTAAATGTGGGCAAATCATCACATTAAGATACCTGTGCATGATGCAAATTTCCAAAATCATTCTATTTCTTATTTTTTATCCTTGCTTGAAGAAATTATTTATTCACTTCTTAATTATACATGTTTTTTATTTGTTTTTTTACTCAGACTCTATAACTCTGAATTGATCTGCAACAATGAATATTAATAAGTCAATGTTTGTTTAATTTCCAAAAAAAAAATTCAGATCATTTCACCTGAATATCATGACCTGTTTTAATAAGATTTTGTAAGAATATTGATTTTGTTCATTTTGACCTTTAGTCTGTATTTCATTTTAGTGAAATTAAGGCAACACGACTTCTCCCTCATCATCCATTTGACACTGATGTTTGTCAAAGCAAGTCAAAGAACTCTTCAATATCCTCAAGAAATGCTTCACTTCAGCATCCATCTTCATGCACCCTGAACCTCTAAGGACTTTCATCATGGAGACTGATATTTTGAACTCTGGAGTACATTTAAGTAATATGTGCGTGCTGTGACAAGTCTTGGTTAGTCTAATGCTGTACACATAGGTTTGTTAATTTATTTTATTTTAATTTATAAATAGAAAGAAAACATACAGATAGAATAGGATTTTTTTTTCAGCTTTCTTGGTACTACCCCCTGTCTGATGGGACATTATGCAAGACATCTTAAGTTTTTCTGCTGGTCATTGCTGTGTGCCCTTACAAACAAGGGGCCTCATTTATAAAGCATGCGTACGTTCAGATTTGATCTTATGCTGGATTTCCTGATCATGATGATTCCTGACAATGATTTCACTCTTAATTAATAAATCAAGTAAACAGAGTGAATATAAAGAAATAAGGAGATATAATTCATTTATATTACGTTTGGGGGCAGTTGGACTGTAACCTGAAGGTTGCAGGTTCGAGTCTCAGGTCCGGCAGGGATTGTAGGTGTGAATAACCAGCGCTCTCTTCACCCTCAATACCACGAATGAGGTGAGACCCTTGAGCAAGAACCAAACCCACAACTGCTCCGGGTGTGTGTGCGTGTGTGCGTGCATGCGTGCGTGTGTGCGTGCGTGCATGCGTGCGTGTGTGCGTGCGTGCGTGCGTGCGTGCGAGAGTGTGTGAGTGTTCACTGCTGTGTGTGTGTGTGTGTGTGTGTGTGTACTTGTTTTTCTATCCTGGTGGGGACTTAAACCTGAATACACACAGACTCATGGGGATTTGTGTCACGGTGGGGAGCTAAACTGAGGTCCCCACGGGTAAACAAGCTCATAAATCACACAGAATGAAGTTTTTTGAAAATATAAAAATGCAGAAAGTTTCCTGTAAGGGGTAGGTTTAGGTGTAGGGTTGGTGTAGGGTGATAGAAAATA